>CAIGQQ010035257.1:5532639-5545011 GCA_903798035.1 Danio albolineatus | reverse complement strand
ATAACATAACATAACATAACATAACATAACATAACATAACATAACATCAACGCTAGAAACGGTGCATGTAGTTAATCAATTTTAACAAATAAAAACACTTATAGGTCGTGGCTCAAAATTGGTTTGAGGAGTTTTAACCAAATCCAGCACTGAACTGGGAAAGATTCTGGAAGTTCTCCTATGTCTAATGCTAAAGCCGTATATATTTTTATAATTCCCCAGAAGATAATTAAAATTAAATTGTAAGCACTTCTTTCTTTATCACGTGCTTTGAAAGCTCAAATACAGAAACAGAATGAGCTATGTGAAAATAGCAGCGTTTGGATGACATTTTAGCTTTCTCAAGTAGCTGCGCACGGTCCAGTATATGAGCATGGTTAATACGTGTTACCGAATTTTAGCTTTCATTTTAGCATTTTAGCTTTCTCTAGTAGCTGTGCACGGTACAGTATACTGTATGCGCATGGTTAATGCGTGTTACCGAATTTTAGCTTTCATTTTAGCATTTTAGCTTTCTCTAATAGCTGTGCACGGTACAGTATACAGTATGCGCATGGTTAATGCGTGTAACCGGAAACCCCTGTGATCTCACCAGCCTGGATGTAATTTTTTTGTAGTCCCCAAACTTTGTTTGATAAGCTAAGCTAACTCTGTAAAAGCCAAACTCTCTCTTTGCATTGAACTTTGAGCATTCAGAGATGTTGTTTATGTTCACACAGCTACATAACTTACCAAGGTTTAAAATATGATATCGTAGTGGACCACCTTTTTAATTTAATATTAACCTCAACTAAGGAGACTGGTGGGCACAATGTTTTCTACACAAGTCTATTTTTGGTTTAATTTTTGAAACCGCCACTCAGAGATCATCCTCACTGTTCAGATGTGGCCTGTATTTGTTTTTATTGTATTTGATTGCCATAAAGGTGTCAGAAAGTTTATTGTGGTTCTATAAAATCAATGTGCTGCAGCTGATGCAATTGCTGTGTTGTTAAATGTAACGTAAACACACATTCCTATGAAAAAAAATTAAAAGGCTGATAGTTTTTTATTTGCATGTTGTTGCTTGTTTTATGTAACTATTAACTACTACGTTTATCTTCTGTAGGTTAGGGTAAAAATATGGTAATTATAATAGTTTAATAAAGAGTTTTTGACTCACCAAGCTACCCTCTGTCATTGTCCCACGACCCCTCTTTGGTGTAAAGGACTGCTCCAGCAAAACATATTCACTTTAGTTCATGCAGCGCTGACCTTTATTTTAAAATGAGCTGCTAAAAGGTCCATGTGGTGCACAGAAATGCCGTTTTATTCTGCTGTGTGTGCTTCTATGATGCATTTCATACCAACAACAAAATGCCATCCCTTATCAGTTCATCAAATCAGCACCAGCATGAATTTCGAACATTGACAATGTGACCATTCACTCACAGTATGGAGCCAAGAACATACAGAACATTCCTTTGGTGAACGTTTATGAAAACAAACTTAAAACGGGAAGATTAAAAATATATATATATATTTTAAGAATCCTATTTCATGCCTCATGTTTCAATTCAAAGGCACCGTGACCTTGCCTCCATGCTGAACTAGTGCAATTAGAATCTGAAGGACTACTGCAAAATAAATAAATAAATAAAATACATTCAGCCGCTCTTTCCATCAGCTAAAAAAAAACCTCTAAAAGCACTTCTTTGCTCTGGATGATGAATACAATGCCATTACCAACCTGCAAGCTGGTAATTGGTTCAGCTATTCTTTCATCATTAAGCGGCTTGATCACGGTGGATAAATGGAACAACATTAACCAGCAATTGAGAGAGAGCTCTGACGTTCCACTACTCAGAGCCAAGTGTTTATGAAGAGTGGAGACAGTAAAATGCACTCATATTGAGACAGGCTCAAAGAAAAGCTTCCTCTGGCACGGACCTGCGAGCGGGAGGACTGAACTCTTGACCGATCTGCTCATATTTGCCCAGAGCAAACATGCTGACAGACTAAAGAAGCTGTGTTTATGAGTTAGAAAAGAATGGAGACGCTTTCCATTTCCGAGTAGATAAAAGCAAACAACAACAGCACAAAAAACAAATGTGAAAAACGATTACTGCGATATTATAATACACATGATTTGCAATAACTTAAAGCATATAAATTAACATATGCTCTGATGACACTCAACTTTTCGAAATAGTCACAACAAAACAAAATAAAACTGGGTTTATGTGAACTATTTTATAAAGTTGGTAAATGAGTAAGCCACAATATAAAAAAACAAACATGAATGAAAGTTCATTCATTCATTTTCCTTTGGCTTAGTCCCTTATTTATCAGGGGTCGCCACAGCAGAATGAACTGCCAACTAATCCAGCTGCAGATGCCCTTCCAGCTGCAACCCAGTACACACACATTGATACACTATGGCCAATTTTGCTTACCCAATTCACTTACAGAAAACTCTATACAGAAATGCCAACTGGCCCAGCTGGGACTTGAACCAGCGATCTTCTTGCTGTGTGGCGACAGTGCTTAAATGAAAGTTGTATATTTTAACAAAATATATTATGACAAAATAAATAAAGGTGCAGATCACAATTAAACATGATATTGTGAAGCACAGTCTTCTTAATTTGTTTTATTGAACATTCGTTACTGGAAAAAAAAAGACAAACGTTTCCGCTTGCAGCCTTTCTCAGTGTGTAAAGCAGTTCAATTCCTCAACCCACATTTTGAAGTCACTGGTTATATTGACTTATTTCGTTAGCCATGATTCAATTACTTACTGGACTCATTAGCTCATTATTTCCATTTAAATAGTAGACAATTTCCAAGTAATCTATATAAAACAACGGTCCATGCATCCACTAACGGGTCACATCACATATTACCATATTTAAAACAAGAATTACCCAGGACACATACATCATCATTGCACAAATCCAGTAGGTGGAGTGACTTAATTGAATGTTGTTGTTTTCCAGCAACGAAAGTAAAATAAAACAAAATTACGAAACTCTTCTCACAAGTGCGGATCTTCAATTTCTGATATTAATGTAATCTGATAGACAGACACACCAAAATAAGTCATAAAAAAATGGAAGAGCGTTACGATATGAATGAAAGGTCACAATAAAGTGAAATAAATTCCAAGTAAGCAGTGGTGTAGTAACCAATTACAAATACTCAAATAACTGTAAACGAGTATTCTTTTCTCAGGAATTATATTTTAAGTAGTTTTAAGGATGTGTACTTTTACTTTCACTTGAGTACATTTTTAGAGCTCTATCAGTACTTTTACTCCACTATATCCTTCAACCTGCAGAATGACTGAGTAGAAAGTTCACTCCTGTGATTCCTGTTCAATCAAAATCGCACATAGAAAGTAAATCGCATCGCATCGCACTGAACAACCTCAAGACATGGACGCTTTATAAATGCAGCAAACCGTTTGGAAGCATTAAAATGTAAAATCTCCAAATGGCTTAAAACAATTACTAAAAGCACTGAATGTAACTAAATGTTATATTTGACATTTTCACACATACACACACAAATTGCATGTAAATGCTTCAACACAGTTCGACAGCAACCAATAGAAATGTAGAAGTCCATTGCCTCAGAGGATTCCAAAGAACACAGTCCTGTAAACTTTGACTTCAACCACACTTGTTCCCAAGAGTTTGATTATTGCAGTCGCTGGAAATCCAATTACTTACAATGTTTTCTTGCAGGGAAATACATTTTTTAAAATCATTCAGAACATATAGTCGATCAAACTTTTCCAGGTTGATTTTATCGATTATTTTCCCTACTGCGTGTAGAGTCCTGTGACCCCGCTCTGTTAAGGCTGATTTATACTGATTTACATCGAGAGCACGCGTATGGTTAGGCCTGTCACGATATCTATTTTTTGTTGTACGATATATTGCACCAAAATATATCGCGATAAACGATATTATTGTCATTTAAAGAACTTTTTAAGCCACTCATTATAGAATGCCAGAGTGACAATATAATACACTCTTCCAAAGAACGCATCATATTTAGTTTTAAAGAATATTTAATTTAATTATAGTCATTTTAACAATTTAATGATTAGGCATTGGAATCAGAATGTGAAAATGCATATCCTAAATTAATAAATAATAATAAACATTAACAAAAAAATGCAAAGTAAAAAGTAACAGAGGCTGCGATATCTGCTACCAGATCTACTTTCAGTTGACAGACACCCACATCAAAATCTACTATAGTAATTTATGGTAAATACTATTGTGTTTTTTTTTGGTTTTTTACCATGCTGAAACTGACACCTCAGAGATTGAGAGGTTGTGTAATCAGCTAAAATGTTGCAAGAATTGTTTTTTACGTATGGGTGATATGACAAAAAATCATTGAGGTCATGTCCATGTATTGTGCGATAAGTCGATATATTGATTATTGTGACAGCCCTACGTATGGTCCAGCGCAGCCTTCGCGTAGTCACATATTTATACTTGATCTCTGGTCAAGTAAGATGATGGACCCATTCTTGAACCTTTTCACTAAATTGACGGTGACTGTAAGCTGCGCCAGAGATGCCTTGGTACAACATATTTTCCACTACATTTAAATTATTATTTACATTAAAATATTTGTTTACAGAAGATGCAAAAAATGCACGGTTTAAAATATTATTTACAGGATATGCAAGAGTTGTTTTATTTAGAAGAGATGCTGCTTAATTTCTACTTTTAATACAAAAAAGCACAGAAAAGTATTTATTATTTACCCAAAAGTAAGAAAAAAGTGACTGTTTGTTTTAGTTAATGTGTGTTTTAATTTCAGTTGTTCAACACTGATAAAGGATCACAGATAGTAGATAGTATGTGTTTCCTTCAATTATTTTAATTGTAATGCAACGTATATTCAAAAAGTTAATTGCTATTTCTTAGTTACATATTTTAAATAATGTGTCAAAAATTGTTTATAAAAATGTTAAGGAAAATATGCTGGTATTTTTTGGCAAAACAAAACCTGGCTGACTTAAAAATGACAGCAAAACATCACAAAACAGACGTTTTCTTTTAGCCTCATAATTTAATGCTGCCGTCATGTTGTCGTCTCTTCGCTGTGTTGATTTTTACCAGATTACACAAAAAAATAACGTGCTCACAACCAAAAAAGCAATACGGTATTTACGACTACACAGAGAAGGTAGCATTCAAATAATTAAAAGCACAAACTGTTTCTGGATTTTAAGACTATATATGCATGCAACTGGCAAAAAGTCGCAGGCAAATTAAAATTTAGTCACAAGGCAGCACTGGTCTGATCGGGCCAGTAACGATTCTGTCTACTGTCCCAAGCATCTCAAACACTGTCCCGGGCCATCGGGCAGTACTTATTGTTGAGCCCTGTGTGAGCATATTTACTGTACAAAGCTTGTCAGTGAACTTTGAGGGCAATTTTTTTTAAAGTAAGTAAGTAAATAAATAAATAAATAAATAAATAATTGTTCATTAATCGTTATCTAATCAAAATGTTCAATGAATTTCATTCATATGGACATATTGGATAAGTGGACCAAAGCTACACCCCACGCAGCAACTTGATCTTTCATCTAACATAAATAAACAAATGACCAAACAAATTAAACAAACTAACAAAACCCTCCACCTGCATTAACTAACCAGTAATGCTTCATATGAGTTAATCAGTTCAGTCCAGATGTTGGGTAGAATTGTAGGCCATTTGCCAGAGAATTGTTCTGAGCTCACGGCCTATTAATCAGCCCTGAACAAGACACACGACCCAGCTGTGTGTGTGAGACTAGAAGCCAGCATCCTCCATCTGATCTCACCGAGGACACTGTCATTCCACGAAATTACACTCAAGTGCCACGCTCTCATTCAGAATTCAAGCAGAGCTATAACTCAAAGACCTGTCTCATTTGCTCTTAATCTATATGCACGCTTCCTTTCTTCAGATCTGGCTCGACTTGTCCCAGCAAGAGATGATGATGACTTTCTGCATGTTTTTATAGTTTGGTTTAGCCTGGATCACAGTGTTTTGTGACTTCTTCGGCACAGCGATGCCTTAGTGAGGTTTAGTTTTTTTTAGGAAACATTTTTTATAATGAAGTAGCATTTATCTTAACGTAAAGATGACTTATTACGCTGACTTTTTACAATATGTAAAATAAGTCTCTGGTGTCCCTAGAGTGTGTATCAGAATCAGAAAGAGCTTTATTGCCAGGTATGTTCACACATATGAGGACAGGGTTTTCGTGACAGAGCTTCTACAGTGCAACAGAACTAAAGAGACAGGTCAAAAAACAGATAATAAATATATTTTAAAAAAATAGAAGTAAATAGTGAATGCAAATATACAAATTGACAAGTGTCATTCATTCATTTTTCTTTTCGGCTTAGTCCCTTTATTAATCCGGGGTCGCCACAGCGGATTGAACCGCCAACTTATCCAGCATTTGTTTTATGCAGCGGATGCCCTTCCAGCCACAACCCATCTCTGGGAAACACTTCCATACATTCTCATTCACACACATACACTATGGACAATTTGGCTTACCCAATTCACCTGTACCGCATATCTTTGGACTGTGGAGGAAACCGGAGCACCCGGAGGAAACCCACGCAACCACGGGGAGAACATGCAAACTCCACACAGAAATGCCAACTGGCCCAAATTGACAAGTGTAAACAAGTAAATTAATATATACCAACAGTATAATTACAGATGGCCGTTAGACATCACAATACTGAGCTGGCATCATTGATCCTTCCCCCCACCCACGTCGCAAACCCCCTCGTGGAAAATACACACTTAGGCCCCGTTCACACTAATACGTCTTAGTTTTTAAATGGCATTTTAGAATGAAAACGATGCACATCCACACTGGTGTTTCATCTTGCATTTCTGAACAGCCCTCCATCCGCTGAAAACCCACATCACGTGACCACACACACACAGAGAGAGAGAGAGAGAGACAGCCACACACACTGTGATGCGCTCTTCTGAGCTCCAGAGAGCAGTGCACGTCGGACAGTTTATCAAGGATGTACCGCTGGATCGAGTCTCACTATAGATGTCAAACATGATATTTAATTAATCATCTTCTCTAACTAACGACTCTTTGCTCTTTTGAATCTATCACGTGTCACAGCATCAGTACACTGCTTTAAGCTTTCGCTTGTACTTAGTAATTTTAGTGAAAACCTCAGATGTTGGTGGTTCCTGTTGGTCGTGCACCTTACAACCAAGTTTGTCGACGCCATTATAACGACACAGATCACTCCGGCTTTTCATGCCAGAGTCATGCGGAAAAGTGATTGACAGGCGGTAATTTGTGTTTAACTTATCTTTATTTATTTATGATTTGGTTATGAGTAAAACAAAGACCATGCGGGTCAGGTAGTTGAAACAGTAGGCTACAAATAATAAATTCGTTATGAATTAATTAATTGTTCATAAATAATTAATTCACGGCCGCCTATAATGACGATGCCATCGTAACGTTTCACATTAGACATCGTTTGATGGCAAATTGGTCGACATCGCCCAACCCTAGTTTGTTTTACAATTACTATCATAAAGTGTTCATGACAGGGATCGCCTGAGGGAAGAAACTGTTTCTATGTCAGGCTGTTCTGGTGCACAGTGCTCTGTAGCGTTGACCAAAAGCTAAAAGCAGCAGTGTGCTGGGTGTGAGGGGCCCAGAGTGAATTTGGCAGCCCTTCTATTCTGGATAAGTACAGTTCTTGGAGAGTAGGAAAGGTTGTACCAGTGATTTGCTCAGAAGTCCGAACTATTCGGCATAGTCTGCGGTGGTCAGATTTGGTAGCTGAGCTAAACCAGACAGTTATTGTGCAGAGGACTGATTCAATGATGGAGGTGTAGAACTGTTTCAGCAGCTCCTTTGTGTATGTGACGTTTCAGCTCAAAGTGCCAAACAAACTGCCCCTTTTAGGCTTTGATCCAAATTGTGCCATTTTAGTGACAGTTGCTTTAAATACAAATGAGATTTTAAAAAGAGGATGGAGCTATAAATGCCTATGTGCCACCTTAGTGGCAGATTCAAAACTCTAATGGTGGACGACTGCTTCTCACTCAGGGCTGTCTATGCTAATGAGGGAGAGATCATCACTAATGGGTGGGGCCTTCCCCTTCGATGACACGTACAAAGGGAGAATGTCAATCAAAGTGTTTCAACAGACTGTTTTAGTGAAGTTTATTTATAAACTAATTTCAAGAGGATCATGTGCCTATGATTGCGGCTGGACCCGGCGTTTCTGTGTGAAGTTTACACGTTCTCCCCGAGCTCACGTGGGTTTCCCTCGGGTCCCCCGGTTTTCTCCCACTGTCCAAAAACATGCAACTTAAGTTAATTAACTGATCCAAATCAGCACCATAGACATGCTCCTAGTAAGAAGTTATCTCAATCAATTATCAGCTAAGTGTGAACTCTTTAAATGAAGAGTGATGATAAAAAACAGAATGATTATTTTTTTATTATTATTAAAAGCTGGTTATATTCATACACTGTTGCCAAACAACTGTTTAAACCACTTATAAAACAGATTTTTTAACAGGTCCCCTTTAAAGTAACTTAGATTCACTTAGCATTACGTAATACTTTAAAATAAGTTACAATTATTAAAGTAATAAAATAATAAATAATGCAATAAAAAAATCAAATAAAATGAGAAATAAAGTCTTTCAGTTTACTTCTGTGCACTATTGAGGTTTAAATGCAAAGACAACATCAGTATCTGATTAACATGCATGACTTGATCCATTATTATGAATGACAGTGTGAAAAAAAATGCAAAGAATTAGAAAACAGAGAAAATTGATTTTGATGTCCGAGTCTATTTAGCAGTATGTGGTGCATTGAAATTACAGCCTTCGGCAAATTACAGCTTTTACAAGAAATGTTCCTTCAAATGCACTTCAAATGCTCCATCCGATGTCTATTGATTTTCAGCATGGAACTGAAGCTGTGAGAAATACTGTGAGAGATACTGTGCAGAAGTACACAGCATTGATCTGTGAAATATGGACCAGATTCTTCAAAAAATAAAGAGAACTGTAATAGATAGATGCACTGTCCTTCAAAAGTTTGGGGTCAAAATACTTTATCCGTAAAAGAACTACAAATACTACAAATATAAACAATTTTCAACTGGAATAATAATGCAAAATATTTCTTAAGCACCAATTCAATTAATTAGAATGATTCCTTTATTTCCTTAAAGTTCCTGTGAAACTAACATCGATGAACTAGATGTAGAAATCCTTCACCTGAAAGCAAACCAACGGTACAGTATGTGTCCAACCCTTCAGTTTTTAATACCCATGTTCCTCAGCTCTTGAATTTCAGTCTATCAATCAAACCACAGAAACACTGTGCAGGCCTTTCACCTCACAACACTCTCATGAAACACAACCACCGCAGTGAAATGAAATAAAAATAGTCAGAGACAAACAGAACAGAAACAGAACAATATCGAAACACCATTTCAGGAAAATCAATAATTCCTTTGAGCATCAACTGTTGATATCAGCATGAGTCTACAGTATATCAAGAGTATATACTGTATGGGTGAACTCTTTCTTTAACCCAATGCAAATGATCTGTAAAACACCACGGGGCGGCAGTGAAGAGAATGGGGCGACTTAGTCCCTTTATTAATCTGGGGTCGCCACAGCAGAATGAACTGCCAAATTATCCAGCATATGTTTTAAGCAGCGGATGCCCTTTCAGCTGCAACCCATGACTGTGAAACATCCATACACACTCATTCACACACATACACTACGGCCAATTTAGCTTACCCAATTCACCTAAACCACATGTCTTTGAGCTTGTGTGGGAAACCAAAGCACCCGGAGGAAACCTACGCGAACATGGGGAGAACATGCAAACTCCACACAAAAAGTGCCAATTGACCCAGTCAAGCCTCGAACCAGCGACCCTCTTGCTGTGAGGCAATCATGCTAACTACTGCGCCACCGTGACGCCCTCCAAAGACATTTTGTATGTTTATGTATGTTGGGTAAACTAAACTGTAATGTATGAGTTTTTGGGTGAGGGTGACACGGTGGCGCAGTAGGTAGTGCTGTCGCCTCACAGCAAGAAGGTCGTTGGTTCGAGCCTCAGCTATGTGAGTTGGCATTTCTGTGTGAAGTTTGCGTGTTCTCCCCGTGTTTGGGTGGGTTTCCTCCGGGTGCTCCGGTTTCCCCCACAAGTCCAAAGACAGAACAGAAGGAACATATAACATTTGCCAGAGTAAATGGCAGTTCATTCCAGTGTGACGATCCCTGATAAATCAGGGACTGAGCAGAAGGATAGTGAATGATCTGTAAAACACCATACAATGGCTGTAAAGGTGTTATGACATGTGAAATCAAAGTTCCCTTGATAATTTGACATATTAAAAGTATCATAACATTTTTAAAAGGTTCTTCAAAGCAAGGTTAATCAAAGTATTTATTTAGAGTTACAGTCCATAAGTCTTTTGGTTAAAAATTACTGGACATCTGTAAATACAAAAGGAGTCCTGTGTCACATGAGAAGAGCTGAAGGATTATTGCCTTTTATGACAACAGCTGAAATAAATGGTGAATTGCAAAAAAGTGCTGAAGAACTTTGAAAGAACAATTTTCTGTCCTAATTTTAATTATGTGGCCTTAACTACTATGTACCTCCATCAAAAAATAAATACAACGTAACTACTGTGTTCATAATGTATTCAGATCACTTCAGGTACTATTGAGGTGGGATACAGGTAGGTTAAGGAACAGGTATAGCTAGGTTTAAGCATAGGTTAAAGTGTAAGGGATGGTCAACGGTGTAATTAAAGATGTAATTAGAGAAATTAATTACAGATGTAATTAAATGCATGTATTTAATCAATCATAAGTACAATTTTAAAACATGTATTTACACAATAAGTACACTGTAACAAATTATTAATTGAAGTGTTAGTACATGTTAGTTAAGGCCACAATATAAAGTGGGACCCAATTTTCTTATTTTAAATCTAAATGACAATTACAGATTATCTGAACAGTTACTCAAAAGTAAATGTAACATTAATTAGCAAATACAGGTTTTAAAGAATCCAATGCATCTTTTTTTACAAGATTTGGGTGTATTTTCACAGCAAAACAAAACATTTCCCAGCAATATCCTAATAAACACTAAATTCATGAAGTAATGCAATGCTGATGTTGTTTAGACTTGCATTTCAGTAAAAATGTATAACAATAATAATTGATGGCTTGGTGTAATATAAGCTAACTGTGATTGATAGATTGGTACATAGATTTACTTTAATATATTTTTTTCTCTCAGATGGTCAAATCAAAAGTGGCAGACATGTTACCTGTTCACATCACATTCTCCAGTGAAAATTCTCATTTGGGTCAAACTGTCAAGACGTAAAATCTCAAAGTACAGTATCCACACCGGTGCTGTGACAGCCACACACATAAAAAGCAAAACACTAGACTCATCGGCTATGAGGAGCCGTGCCAATGTTCAACCCACGTGAAGATTATATTTCTGCAAATAACTCCAACTGCAAAATAGCAAAATATAGGCTCTGCGGCTTTAATCGAGCTGTGAAAAATACCTGTTTGCCAACCATGTGACATCACAAGGCTACACAGACTCTGCCTCCAATAAACAGGCTCCGCCCACTTGCATTCAGTCACTCAATGATTGACACTTGCCAACACCTGATGCAAGCGTTGTATCATGTTCTGTCAAAAAAAGCAAAACATGCAGAGTAAATTCTTGCTGATATCTACAGTATACCCATACAGACGTGCATTCAGTCTCTGATTAGTGCAGTTTTTATGTTTTCTTTACATTAGATTAAAAATAGACTTCAAAAAGTCAAGTCAAATTAAATTAAAAATGCAAAATCTCCCAAATTGACTGAAGTGTAAAAAAAATTGCCTGAAGAGACTTGCGTCAAAGGATCAGCCCCTTAAAATGGATGACAGCCGAACTAATTGCTTTTCTGCATATATAGATATTTTATTATTATTATTATTATTATTATTATTCATTCATTCATTCATTCATTTTCTTTTCGGCTTGGTCCCTTTATTAATTCGGGGTCGCCACAGCGGAATGAACCGCCAACTTATCCAGCATTTGTTTTACGCAGCGGATGCCCTTCCAGCCACAACCCATCTCTGGGAAATATTATTATTATTATTATTATTATTATTATTATTATTGTGAACAAGAAACTTCTCAATAATAAAAAAAACAACAAAAAGAGTTTAGTGCTGGGGAAAGATTAAATCTCGATTAATAGCATCCAAAATAAATTTGTTCTGGCATAATGTATGTAGAAT
>CAIGQQ010035257.1:5487056-5532239 GCA_903798035.1 Danio albolineatus | reverse complement strand
TATGTGTATGTGTGTGTGTGTGTGTGTGTGTGTGTGTGTGTGTGTGTGTGTGTGTGTGTGTGTGTATATATATATACATAAAACAGTGTATGTGACAAATAACGCCTCATCATTATCATCATGATTTATGTCAAAAAATTGATTGTGTTTAATTGTGATAAATCTTTCCCCAATGGAAAAAAAAAGAAAAAGGAATGACCGTTTTTATCCAGAACAATTCAGACTCATACAGTAGCAGAGAACAGAAGGAAAATGCTATGTTGGCTTCTGTGTTGAAGCATCAGTCTCGGAGCACTCAGTCAGTCAGCTCTCTCTTTATTCTATGAAAGCAACACAGAGCCAAACTCTTGAATGCACCTGTCTCTCAAGCCTCTTGATACATCAAGTCGCTGAACTTCTTTAATGGAGAAATGCAGCAAGTCTTGGCAGACTGTGGTTCGTCGTGTCAGCCATCAGCCCACTTTTGCCAACTTCATGAAAACTTTCAACTCTGCCTTTATCTCATCAACTTTTCAAATGTACACTGTCACTGCAGTTTGAGCAGTGCAGTGAAGAAAGAAATATAGAGCTTTCCAAAAAAAAATCTAATAAATGATTTAACTGTATGTTATGGGTGGATGACAGGGTTGTGCAAAAATCAGAATTGCAATTATTAAAAAAGTGAAGATTACAGACAGAAAAGCATTGAAGCAGAGAAATGGGAAGGATTGGCAAAGGACTTTGAGGTGGCGATTGAACTCTGGTCAGCCAAGCACCTCAGTGCTATACGTACAGTAAACACACTTAACCACTAGACTATTGGTGTCAACTATAAACAGTCTGTTCATAAATTTCAGTCTGTTCATAAATGTATTAAAGTTAATTAAGTGAATTATTAATATTACTAATATATATATATATATATATATATATATATATATATATATATACATACACACATACATACATATTCATCATCTAACAATCAATTTTTACTTGCATTTAAACTAACAACTCAATGCTACATAACCCACACCACTAAGGGCGTACTCACACCATGCTATCTGAACCGTGCCCAGGACCTTTTCTCAGATCGTTTGAGAAGTGTGAGTGCTCTGAATCGGGCTCAGGCACGGTTTAGTTGGCCAGTCTGGCTGAGCGCGGTTCACCTGGGTTTTAGCGCGGTATGCTTGTAGTGCGAGTGCAAAACGTGCTTGAGCCTGAAACTGAAGAGGAGACGTGACTTTTGGGAACGGTTTCATATGGATTTATTAATCATTCTCACTGTTTGATGAACGCAAACTGTCGTAGATTATTAAAGATGCAAACCCCTGATGACTTTATGATTGTATATGAGCGTCAAAAGTGGCTGATCTGTTTTGTGAAATATTTGACTGTGTGTCACTGCATATCAAACGACTAAAACCATAATATGAAATAAAGAAATGTCCACTGTGCGGAGCGAAAGCACTTCTCTGTGCTGAACAGCGCATCATCAATGATGTAAGCATGCTCAGGCCCAAATGTAATGTGGACAAAGGACAAGCATGCTTCGGCCGGTTTCAAGGCATTTTAGTGTAAGTATGACCTAAGGTTTTCTGAGTGGTTGCTAAGCGGTGGTCCAAGTCAAAAGACCCTGCCTTCAAGTCTCGTATGAGATCATGGGATCGGTTAGAAAAATCAAGCATATCTCTCCCTAACAAGCCTCACAATCTGCAGGGTCAGGTAAGGGAGAGGTTATGCCTTAGACTGTTTAATATTTGACAAACACTAAAAAAACAGAGCAAAAATCTTTTAGCGGTGTTATGTTTGAACCTGATGCAAAGTGGAGGTGGTGGTTTTCTCAGTATTGTGTGAACTGTGAACCTCTGTCTGTCTCTCTCTCTCTCTCTCACACACACACACGCACACACACGCACACACACACGCGCACACACACACAAACATGTCTCTCTCGGTTCTAATCAGTGCAGGAACTGAAAAGAAAAAAGGCCCCTGGAGGCTGTATATTTGGGAAGCTTTACTTCACCGTGAGGGAAAGAAAAAGAAAAACATTGTTTATGAACTCAGTCCAAGCAGCAAAGTGCTCCAAAACAGATATACAGATATTCTTACAGCAGGAGAACTTTACAGGCTGACAAAAACATTTTTCCTTCTTCAGGCTAACGCATATAGTGAAAAGTGCAGTGATTTAATCTAACTTCTCCTTTAAAACTGCTGAAGTAAAAGTAATAGCGTCTCCAATTATCTGCAGTCTTTTTAACACAGAAAAGAAAACTGAAGACCAGAAAAGTGCAAAATAGTTTTCTAACTGCTTTGGTTGCTGGTGGTATACAAGTGAAATAATCCTTCACACAATGTCATCTAAACCAGAAGACTCAGTCAGAAACTGTAAAGAATCTATATCTTTTGATATCTCTAAAGAAATTATATATGGTAGTCAGTGAACCTTTAACATGTAATCATTTAGCAGACATTATTTATCCAAAGCCACTTATAAATGAGGACAATAGAAGTAATCAAAGCAACAACAACAACAACAACATGCAAATGCTATGTCAGATCCTAGTTTGTCTAATCCAGAACACAATAAATACATATGTCTTCAATGTATGCCACATTTAGACAATACTGCAGCTATAACGGGGCGCCACGGTGGCGTAGTGAGTAGCACGTTCGCCTCACAGCAAGAAGGTCGCTGGTTCGATCCCCGGCTAGGCCAGTTGGCATTTCTGTGTGGAGTTTGCATGTTTCCCCCACAGTCCAAAGACATGCGGTACAGGTGAATTGGGTAAGCTAAATTGTCCATAGTGTATGTGTGTGAATGAGAATGTATGAATGTGTTTCCCAGAGATGGGTTGTGGCTGGAAGGGCATCCGCTGCGTAAAACAAAATGCTGGATAAGTTGGCGGTTCAATCCGCTGTGGCGACCCCGGATTAATAAAGGGACTAAGCCGAAAAGAAAATGAATGAATGAATGAATGCAGCTATAACGCAAGGTCAGTAAAGATTTGTATTAATAATAGACTACTTGTTATGACCACCATCGATCGAGTGGCTGCAGAACACGCAGATCACAACAGGCTACAAATCCGCCAGTACATGGACTACAAGTTCCAGTCATGCACCACTCACACACACCTCTTCCAAGTTCTGCTAACTGCACACACTCACAGCCAGAGGTTTATTATGGACTGATTACGAGGAATATATACAAAGCACACTTCATTGCTAAGTCTTGTAAAACTGTGTTTTACACAGCGGATGCTCTTCCAGCTGCAACTCATCACTGGGAAACACCACACACTCTCATTCACACACACATACACTACAGACAATTTAGCTCACCCAATTCACCTAGTGGGGTTTATTTATAAACTAAATTTCGAGAGGATCACGTGCTTATGATTGATGATGAGTCTGCTTATGCACCAATCAGACGAATCCTGACACACTATAAATTACCAAAGCTTTCTATTCCAGTCATCTTCGTCTTAAAGAATCCCCCCTTTCACCCCAACTCCTCCCCTTCTTTGATAGGGCGGCACGGTGGCCCAGTGGTTAGCACTGTTGCCTCACAGCAAGAATGTCGATGGTTCAGCCTCTCCCCGAGCTAGTCGGTGTTTCTGTGTGGAGTTTGCATGTTCTCCCAGTGTTTGTGTGGGTTTTCCCCGGGTTCTCCGGTTTCCTCCCACCGTCCAAAAAACATACAAAGTAAAATCGACTACTTTAAATAGCCTCTTAAGGCAATTCTAGTCAGATATATCTCCGCACGTTCACAAGAGGGGGGGGGAGTTCTCGAGACTTACCTGAGCTCAAACTCTCCTCTCGCCTTTTAAACGGGAGGGAGCCCCGGGCTCAAGGATATTCTGAGCTCAAGGCTCTCTCCCGGGACATTTATTATCAATCGCATATGTCTTTGGTTTGTGAGAAACCAACGCGAATATGCAGAACGAGAACATGCAAACTCCACACATAAATGCCAACTGACCAAGCCGAGGCTCGAACCTTCTTGCTGTGAGGCGACAGTGCAACCCATTGCATCACAGTGCTGCCATGTTTAAGCAATGCATTTCTAACATTGAGATGTGTTCAGAAACATTTCTTTGAATTATTTTATTCAATTTGTGTTATTATATTAGTGGTATTATCAAATACAGTTTGTGTGCAAACTTTTGGATGAACTCCCACGGTAAAAAATCTGGGTTCCACACAATCCCTTCATATTGTCTAATTGTTTTTATAAATTTAAGTGGATTGAACACAAAACATTTACAGAGTTTGAACAAGCAGAACATTTTTTTTTAATGCAAGATGATTTTTTTTTTAATGTCAAAAATTCAAACCCCCTCAGAGGTCACCTGTACCTTCACTTGTTTTTAAAGCAAGTATCACAGCATCCTCAAAAAAATGCTTCAAAAACAATCAATCACAGAGAAAAAAAAACAGAAAAAAAATCAAACACAAGCAGCGTGTTTCACTTAGAGACCAAATGCACACTCCATGATTGAAAACCACCATCAGCCAAACGTTTCTGTCAGTTCCTCACTGCTCTTACACTTCCATCACTCCTCAGGCTAAATCCTATTACACAATGGATATTAAGTCAATATAAGACAATGAAAAATGCCATGAATGCGTAACCCTCTGAAATCCCAGCAAAGTGTTATTTTACTAGACAGACAGACAGAGAAAGCTGAAATCACCCTTGATTGTGTTGCGGCAGCGGCTCCGTGACCGGACATGCTGTCGGTGCCTGGATCGACCCAGAAGTCTGTAGTAATACCACTTTCTTCCAAAAACTCTCCTTACCGCTCCTGACATGCTCTCCACGTCTGGCGGCCTTTAAAAATGACTCTGATTCAGGAACTGCTGGCACTGTCTGTGCTTCAAAAGCTCCTGTTGAACTGAAAGGCTGCCAGGACAGATTGTATGTTCTGCTGATTGCTGCATCTGATTCTGCAAGTCAGGACTGCTCTTGAAATGACATGGTGGAGAGTTTCGAGAGAACAGGGGGGAAAACAAGGGGGAAAGTGGAGAGACAACTCCTCCCTACAAATAACATCTGTGATTTGTGAAGGAAATCTATGGTGAGGTGTGAATTTTTGGTGTAGATTACAACGCAGGCATGTCTTGAGCTGCTTTTTCATAAAACAACAACATTTTAAAATACAGATATTAGATTAGAGGGATAAAAAAGCTATTTTATATATGCTGCAATTTTTGTGTGAAAGTCTGATGAAGAGATTTTTATGTTAGAGCTATTTTTCAACAAGAAATCAAGCAGAATACATCTGTCAAGCTCTAAAAGTAGATTTTAAGAGTTCACACAAGCTGATGATTGATTATAAAGCATGTTTGTCATGCTGTCTCACGAGAGAGCCCTGAGCTCACAAGATCCTCAAGCCCGGGGCTCCGTTCATTTGCAGCGCGAGAGGGGAGTTTGAGCTTAGGTAGGTCTCGAGAACTTCCCTGCTTGTTTATGGTGAACGCAAATTAGGAATTACTATGGAGAGATATATGCTGATTTAGTGATGTCTATGGTGTCAATTTGGTTTGGTCAATTTACTTATGTTGCTGCCCTGTCAAGGAAAAGGGGAGGCGTAGGGGTGGAAGGGAGGATTCTACAAGATGAAGATGGCTAAGGTAAGATGCTCTGGTTATTTATAGCAATCTAGGAATCATCTGATTGGTGAATCATGCATTAGCTAATGAAGGACTGGCTGCAGTCAATCATAATTATGTGCTCCTCGCGAAATTACTTTATGAATAAACTTCATAAAAAAAACTTTAACAAAAAAAGTTGTTAAAGTAATTGATTAAAGCTACTTTTTTACATTCTTGGAGATTGACAGGTGTGCAAAAAAAAAAACATGAAATAAATAATAATAAAATAGAATAAATTAAAATAAGTAACAATAAAATAAAATAAAATAAAATAAAATAAAATAAAATAAAATAAAAATTCGTACAATTTCTGCATGCTTTAAAACCAAACATAAAATAACAATTTTGGTCTATTCCTCAATTTTGAGAGCTTTTTGTAGCCTGAAAAACATTTATTACATCATTTACTGTATACTGACACTAAAGACTAAACAGGAGGTTTGTCTCTTCATCCACCTTTAGTCAAACATCCAAAACATTAATATATTTGCAGTGCTCAGACAAAGCATTTGACCCTATGACCTCTACAACAGCTCTAGCCGAAGATATAATGAGATTTACGAGCCGTGCAAGCACATCTCACCTCCCTGATGAAATCCTCAACTCTGAGAACCAAATGTCAACCAATCAGACAGAGATGAAAACTAGTATTAAAAAGGACTCCAGTGCACTTATCACAATAAAGATAACTGATTAAGGGAAAAAAACATTTGTGAGATATAATACACTATAAAATACTAAGTTATATATTAAGATTTTTACAAATGAATACTTTAAATGTATTTTGTTAGAAAAAATATTAATTTGTAAAATTTATTTTCCTAATACAGACAAAATATTCAACTCCAGATAAATGTTATTTTCCAAAAAAAAAAAAAACACAAAAACACAAAAATAAATAAATAAATTAAAAATACAATGACCCACTACCTACTTCCAGCCAAGATTATTTTTACTATTGTTTAAACCAAATAAATGTCCTAAATGTGTGCTCATTTCTTTTCATCAGAGTTATTTTATAAAAGTTACAAAACACAAAAGAGTTTTTCTATCTTGAATTACCATAGAGGTCAAACTGATCGCATACATTTCAGTGCCGGCTACTTATTCTCTTTCCTTTGAATTTGCGTGCCTCTGTTGCCAAGCAACGTACTGTAAAAAAAAAAAAAAAACATAATTTTGCATCAGACATGTCTTTCAAAAAAACATATGCAGTGCTGTGAATAAGCCTTGCTCTCCTGCTTGCCGGACAAAGTAAAGTCTAGCATCTTGTCAACATTTATAGGCCGTATTAGCAAAAGATCTTATATTTAAAGTATAGAAGCTTTGAATGCAAATATGAAGTGACAATTTGGCGTCTTAATATAAGAATGGTCAAAATAACGGCTATGACTATTCTAGTTAAAATATTCTGGTGATTCCAGTGTTATTTTGCACTACCATTAATACAGTCATGGAGTTAGAATGTTTTTAATCCTTCCAAGTAATTGCTTTTAATTTAAATGTTTGATTTTTTTTTATGTAATTTATTTCAGTGGTTTAAAAGCGTAATTTTAAGCATCATTAATCGACTTCAGAAATCATTTTGTGCTCACAAAATAGAATAGAATTTTGTAACTTGTAACTCTGTGTTGAAACCTCACAAGATTGTAGAATAGTCAGAACTGCATGTTTGTATCTGTCAATTTCGGTCACAATTCTGTAATTTTTTTTTCCCTTCACTTTAGTCACTTGGTGAAGTTTTGTTCCACACCACTGTCGCCAATAGCTTGCTTGGTTTGGGACTTGTGGAGCGGCGCATCGATAGATTTGCTCTTCAGTATTTGGACTTTCAGCAGTGAAAATGAAACCACACTGAACTGAACTGAACTTCAACTCTGAAAACTGGACTATGTTAAGCTGCTTTGACACAATCTACATTGTGAAAGCGCTATAGAAATGAAGATGATTTGAAAATTTCATTGTCTAAATAATGTTAGTTCATATCACAATTCTGAGGAAAAACTGTGAGACATAAAATCACAATTTCTATTTATTAACGGCTTCCATGCAAACTGGTATGACTTTTCTTAACAACATAAAGACAAAACAACTAAAATGCTTTCTTTACAACAAAAGCAAATTCTGACCATGAGCTGTCAGGCACCACAAAAGAAACTACAAATGACTTGCTCACTTTGTTCCAAGTCTTCTGACAGCTTTGTCATTGCTGCTTTGTCATAATTTCATTACACAATCAGTAGCTCCAGCATAGCTCTTAAATGCCACAGATACGCATAGCTTGACATCAATGCTGTCAACCAGCATTGGCTTGAATGGCCAAATATGTGGGGGCGCGTGAGTGCAAAGCTCTAAGGGTCCTTTTATTGTAGTTCCATAACGATTTTTTTTCCTATCTGCAGGTTGACAGCCCAGGAAAAATGTATCATGAACACAGCAGAAAGAACGCCATTAAACTTTTAGAAATAAAAGAGCTGTCACTGGGTCAGCACTTTTTCAAAAGGTGTATGTTTATATCCAAGAGCCCATATTGGTATCTTAAAGCTATCACTGAAAATAAATAATGATTCAAAGAAGATTCCTTGCATTTACTAACTTTTCTTTTAAGGTAAGTGGTTGTAAACAATTTATATGGGTTGAATTTAAACAATTTTGCAGAATTTTTTTTTTCAGTGTACATATGTGACCCTGGAGAACGAAAATAAGGTCTTAAGTTGCATGGGTATGCTTGTGAAAATAGCTATAAAATATATTGTTTGAGGCAAAACTATCTATTATATATTAGAGGTGTGAATCTACACTGGTCTCACGGTTCGGTTCGGTTATTATTACCATGTCATCGATTCCGTTCCATCTGATATCTCGGTGCATCACAGTGCATTGACGATGCTTTCCATACACAATTTTAGATTTTACTTCACAGCACAAGAATTATTGTATTAATAAGTATATTTTATAAATATACTTTCTATGTATTTGTAAAGCGCTGCGGTGGCGTAGTGAGTAGCACGTTCGCCTTACAGCAAGAAGGTCACTGGTTCGAGCCTCGGCTGGGTCAGTTGGCATTTCTGTGTGGAGTTTGCATGTTCTCCCTGTGGTTGCGTGCGTTTCCTCCAGGTGCTCCGGTTTCCCTCACAAGTCCAAAGATGTGGTACAGGTGAATTAGGTAGGCTAAATTGTCTGTATAGTGTATGAGTGTGAATGAGTGTGTATGGATGTTTCCCAGAGATGGGTTGCAGCTGGAAGGGCATTCGCTGCGTAAAAAAAATGCTGGATAAGTTGGCGGTTCATTCCGCTGTGGCAACCCCAGATTAATAAAGGGACTAAGCCGACAAGAAAATGAATGAATGAATGAATGAATGTATTTGTAAAACATTGTTGTCCTTTAACACAAGTCGTATATTTGAACTGTAGCTTTAATTTTACCTGCTCAAAGAAAACACTCTTTTTTTGAACGTTCCAAACAAAACTCAAGAACATGAACAGAACAGTATGAGCATTTAAAACAAATGAACACCGTAAATATTACCGTAATACCGTTGTCGAGCGAGTTGTTAAACGCCTATGATTGGTCATGCACTCAACAAGCACCCTGATGCTGTTCACCCATGAGTGACACTGATAAACTGCAGCAATGATCACAGCTGATCCGTAATAGACACAGTGGAGAAGACTTGCTCTGCAGACATGCTCATGTCTGGATCCACAAGTAAGTGCATAGCGGTGCACCAAATAAACAATTAATTTTGACACCCCTATTATATTATATTATTTTCTGCCATAAATCATAAGAATATTAAGTAAAATGATGTTCCATCAAGACTTTTTGTAAATTTCCTACCGTGAATATACAGTATGTCACAAAATTGAGTACACCCCTCCAATTTCTGCAAATATTTATTTATATCTTTTCATTGGACAACACTGCAGAAATGACTCTTTGACACAATGAAAAGGAGTCAGTGTAAAGTTTGTTTAGCAGTGTAAATTTAGTGTCCCCTCAAAATAACTAAAAATACAGCCAATAATAGCTGAACCTCTGGCAACAAAAGTGAGTACACCCCTAAGAATTTTATTTTAAAGTGAATATTTTGTGTGGCCACCATCGTTTTTCAGCACGGCTTTAATTCTCTTGGACATGGAGTTGACCAGAGCTTCACAGGTTGCCACTGAAATCCTCTTCCACTCCTCTATCACAACATCACCAAGGTGGTGGACGTTTGACACTTGTGCTCCTCTACCTTCCTTTTCAGGATGCCCCAGAGGTGTTTTAAGGGGTTTAGGTCTGGAAACATGCTTAACCAGCCCTTCACCTTTACCCTGAGCCCCTTTAGCAGGCCAGTGAGGTGTATTTGGGGTCATTATCATCCTGAAACACTGCTTTATGGCTCAGTTTCTGGAAGAAGGGGATCATGCTCTAGTATGTCACCGTACTTGTCAGAATTCATGTTTCCCTCATTGAATTGTAGCTTCCCAATGCCAGCAGCACTCATGCAGTCCAACATCAGGATACTCCCACCACCATGTTTAGCAGTAGACAAGACACACTTGTGTTTGTACTCCTCATCTGGTTGCCACCACACACGGTTGACAACATCTGAACCAAATAGTTTTATCTTGATCTCATCATACCACAGGACATGGTACCAGTAATCCTGGTCCTTAGTTTGAAGGTCTGCGGCAAATTGTTTGCGAGCTTTCTTGTGCATCGTCTTTAGAAGAGGCTTCCTTCGTGGACAACCATGCAAACCAACTTGGTGCAGTGAGAGGCGTACGGTCTGAGCACTGACAGGCTGACCTCCCATCCCTTCAATACCTGAAGCAATGCTGGAAGCACTTATCCATCTGTTTTTCAAAGACAATCTTTGGATGTGACGCTCAAAACGTGCACTCAGCTTCCTTGGCTGACCATGGTGAGGTCTGTTCTGAGAAGAACCTGTCCTCTTAAAGCATTGAATGGCCTTGGCCACAGTGCTGCAGCACAGTTTCAGAGTGTTGCTATCTTCTTATAGCCTATGCCATCTTTATGCAAAGCAAAAATGTGTTTTTTCAGGTCTTCTGAGAGTTGTTTGTCATGAGATGCCATGTTGAACTTTCAGTGGCCAGGTTGAGTGAGTGGAAAAGCTTTTATACCAAATTTAACTCGCCTTCTATCTGGAAACACCTGAGACAGTGTAAAACGAACGAGCCACATGACACAGGGGAAGGAAAATGACTAATTGTGCTCAATTTGTACATTTTCATTAAGGGGTGTACTCACTTTTGTTGCCAGGGGTTCAGCTATTATTGGCTGTATTTTTAGTTATTTTGAGGGGACACTAAATTTACACTGCTAAACAAACTTTACATTGACTACTTTTCATTGTGTCAAAGAGTCATTTCTGCAGTGTTGTCCTAAGAAAAGATATTTGCAGAAATTGGAGGGGTGTACTCACTTTTGTGACATACTGTATATTGCAGTAATATGCATTGTTAAACATTTAATTTAGACAAATGTAAAGGAGATTTTCTCAATCTTTTTGAGATTCATAATTTAGAAAGCAATACATGAAAATGATCTCTTCTCCATAATTTTAGGTTTACAGCAAGGCAGGTATAATGTCAGAGAGTCACTGGAGCGGAGGGACTGAGATGATGTAGATATTGAAACCAAATTTTGGATATACTCTGGGGCCAGTTCATGTATTGCTTTAGGTTAAAATAAGTACCTTAAAATCTGTATGAGATTGAAAGCCAGTGCAGTTGTGAGAGCACTGCTGTAATATGGCTACGGGAAGAAGTATGAGTTAAATACACATGCAGCTGAAACATTGCATCGTTCCAATTGTTATTTTACATTACCATTAATAAAGTTACGGTGTTTGTATGCTTTTAATGCTTGTGAAGCTTCTTAATGTTGCCAGAATTTATTCATTTGATCTAAAATACAGTTAACTGCAATATTGTGCAATGTTAAACTTCAAAGTAATTATTTTTAATAGTAGTTCTTAATGTAAATTAAAACAAATGTACATATTTAAAGTAATTCATTCTTGTGATTTGAAAGTTTAGCGAATCACTGGGGCGGAGGGACTGAGATGGCGTAGACACTGAAACCAAATCTTGGATATACTCTGGGGCAAGTTCATGTATCACTTTCGGTTAAAATAAGTACCAAAAAATTTGTATGAGATTGAACCCGAAGCTGGTGCAGATGCGAGAGCACTGCTGTAAGTATGAGTTAAATACACATGCAGCTGAAACATTCCATAGTTCTATTGCTATTTTGCATTATTTGCATTATGGAGTTAGTTTGTTTTTTAATGCTTGTGAAGTCTCTTGATGTCACCAAAATTCATTAATTTGATCTAAAATACCGTAAACTGAAATATTGTGCAACTTTACTGTATTACATTTCCAAGTATTAGCTTTTAATTGTAATGTTTTTAATGTATTCATTCATTCATTCATTTTCTTTTCGGCTTAGTCCCTTTATTAATCTGGGGTCGCCACACTGTAATGTACCGCCAACTTATCCAGCGTTTGTTTCACGCAGCGGATGCCCTTCCAGCTGCAACCCATTTCTGGGAAACATCCATGCACACTCATTCACACTCATACACTACGGACAATTTAGCCTACTCAATTCACCTATACCACATGTCTTCGGACTTGTGGGGTAAACCGGAGCACCCGGAGGAAACCCACGCAACCACAGGGAGAACATACAAACTCCACACAGAAATGCCAACTTACCCAGCCGAGACTCGAACCAGCGACCTTCTTGCTGTGAGGCGAACGTGCTACTCACTATGCCACCATGGCGCCATGTTTTTAATGTAAAAATAATATTTCATGTCTTTAAAGTAATTTATTCTTGTGATTTGAAAGCTTTATTTAAAAAAATTTCAGCATGCCTGGTATAATGTCAAAGAATCACTGGAGCTGAGGGACCGAGATGGTGTAGATGCTGAAATCTAATTTTGGATTTACCCTGGGGCCAGTCCATGTACTGTATCCCTTTATAGGTTAAATAAGTATGTAATAATGGCTGGTATACGTATGAGCTGAAACACGTACCTTTTCAAAAGACTTTACCTTTTGAAAAAATAAAAAATAAAGAAAACTTTATTTACTGTCTTTATGTCTAAAAGTGAAGAGTAATCCATTTTCAGCTGAACAATCCTCAACTGTTCATTACCTCAACAGCAACCAGACAAGCCAAAAAGTTGCAGATTAGCATAACGGCATGCTTCTCTGAACTTTACACCTTGAGAGTAAACACACTTTCAAACATAAAGTTAAGAGATTAGAGGGAATAATTGAACATAAAGAGTGCTAAAGACAGAAAGGGTCTTGACAACAAGAAGTTTCTCTCAGCGAGTGGGAGCTGATGGATTGCTGGGCTGGCAGTTCGGTGACAGAATATTTCTCCAGTGAAGAGGAGAGCAGGTTTTGTGGCATGCTGGCTCTTTGTGGGAGGGTTAGTGAGTAATGGAAGGAGCCGAGGGAGGCGGCAGGAGCCACTTTCATTCTCTCCTGACGCTCAGACACTCGACCCCAGTGTGAACTTTCTCATCGAGAGGACGAGATGGAGAGGCTGGTGTAAATCTGTCTGCTCGGCTTCTCAGAAGAGCACTACGCTGGAATAAATCCGGGTAATAAGAGGTCTGATATTATTACCTATAGTGCAGTTGCTACACGCCACCTGAGCCTCAGAGTCAAGCTAAAGAGAGCATTGGGAGGACCATTAAGATAAGCTGTCTCTGAGTGATGGACACCATTGAGTACTGATGCTGCCTGCTTTGCATGAAGACATCAAAAGAAACGTTTATCTCTTCAGGGAAAGAGAAACAGTGGAGGCAAATGCTGAAAAACATTTAGTAACAGTCACTGTGGATGAGATATAAATCAATATAAAGTCAGTTTGAAACTGCATTGTGTTTTTAATTTGTAGCTTTTAGACAAAAATGAAAGAGGAACATGTTTCTGAGGAGAATTTAATGCAGCACGCAGTGTTCCAGGACTCATAAATGATCAGACGCCTTAAAGCATGAGACATACTGTAGCAACACAATGTTGCGATGTAATCCAGTGAACATTCATCTGGAGGAAATAATGCAGGACAGGGTGTGATTTAAACATTCAGGATTGTATGATAAGACCATAACATTGGATAACGTTAATTAAAAAAAAGTGATTTCTTGATCTTTTTAATTCATTTTTTAATTAAAATATTTTAAAGTTATATATCTTTAAAAGCAAGAAAAATTTTAACACATTTTAAGCAACATTGAATAGACAAAAAAATATATATTTTTCATTGTTTGTATATACACAATTGTGATTTATACATTATATACAGCATAAAGAAACTGATGTAAAAAATTCTAGAGCAAAAAAAAAACAAACAAAAAAACAATATACAGCAGCGAAAATAAGTATTAAACACGTCACCCTTTTTTCAGAAAACATATTTGTAAAGGTGTCGTTGACTTGAAATTTTCCCTGGATATTGGTAACAACCAAGGAAAACAAAATTAATTCGTTTACAAATTAAGCTATGCGTAATAAAATGAAATGATGCAGAAAAAAGTATTAAACACATGAAGAAAGGGAGGTGTAGAAAGGCAGTGAAAGCCCAAACAGCAGCTGAAATCTCTCAGTAGTAGAAAACAATCCTTTGCTCTTCATCACTGTAAACTAATGTTAGCCGTTTGAGTCCAACATCTACATTTGCAAGAGGATGAAGATGAAACCAGAGTGGACATTTCAGCAAGGTAAAGGTCTAAAACACATCCACACATCCAAAAAGAAATCATGCCTAGAATGACCCAGCCAGACCCAATAGTAAATAGAAATTAAAGATCAGATTTGATAGACGAAACTCACAGAACCATGAAGAAGTAGTACAGTACTTTAAACTTGTGTCATTCCATTGTTGTTACAAATAACACATTTTTCAGATTTTTTTTTTATTATTATTATTTTTATTTGTATGTTTGTATTGTTTGGGTTTTTACAAAATCTGGTTTAATTCCATGTCAACAGCTCCTTTAGAAATATTACAGTATTCCCAGGAAAAAAAAAAAACTTGACATGTTCAAAAGTTATTTTCCTCACTGTATAACATGAAAAAATTCTCAGAATTCAAGTATATCTTATGCATTGTTTAGGTTTAGTTTAGTTTTATGATTGTTTTGGTATTTTACATAAAAAAATCTAATAACAACAACTAAACAAAAACAAAATCTGTATCAATATATAAGAATTTTATTGCCCTCTATAAGAAATCATTATTATGCATATTAATGCATGCTATATGCAGACATTGCCTAGAAAACTAAATTAGATATACTGTATATCATTTTAAATTCCCCTTCTATTTCCCTGTGTGAACCTATTTTTATTACACAAACATGATTCTGTTTACTTGTAAATGTACAACAACAGAGTGGAGGTATAGGAAGAAGTCCACGAAAGTGTCCATTTGTATAAAAATAACCTTGACCACATTATCGCACAACTGCTGTTGCCATGATACGTTCTTTCACAACTTTACCTCTTACCTCTGCAGCTCTTTAATAGAAGTAACCTCAGGAGGAGCACAAAAAAGCCCAGCACACCAAACAGGCATTTAGCCTCAGAGCTCAGAAGTACACTGCTGTAAATATCAGACTGACTTCAGGGAGCCCGATGACCAGTGTGCAGCAGGTAAATGCAATCAAGACATGACTTCAGCACTCTGCCCTCAGGCTTCTTTCATAGATTGCACATTTGAAGAGAAAAATGTGTTTACATGCAGTGCCCTCCTCTGGACCTAAGAGGAACTAAAAAAAAAGAGCTGCACTGTTAGAGAATTCCCACAGACAGACAGACAGACAGACAGACAGACAGACAGACAGACAGACAGACAGACAGACAGACAGACAGACAGATGGGTATTAAACTATTAGAGAGACAGACAGACAGACAAGACAGACAGACAGACAGACAAGACAGACAGACAGACAGACAGACAGACAGACAGACACAGACAGACAGACAGACATGTACAAGTGGAAAAATGAAATGTCCTGAAGTGAGGAAATGAACCAAGACAAACCACAGCTCCCACTTCATCACCACACAATGAGAACAAACAGAAAAACCTCAAGCTGTACACTGTAAAAAAAAAAAGGTTCTTCAGTGGTTCTTCAGAAATTCTTTGCGATATTTGAGGTGCTATTTAGCACTTTTACTGTGTAAAGAACCTTTAAAGCACCATAAAGGTTCTTCAGTGGTTCTTCAGTGGTTCTTTAAGGTGGTCAGGGTGCTATATAGCACTTTTACTGTGTAAAGAACATTTAAAGCACCATAAAGGTTTTTCAGTGGTTCTTTGGGGTGTTTAAAGTGCTATATAGCACCAATACTACTGGTAAGCACTTGTTCTTATAGCTAATTCTCATAACTCTTATGTCGGTTTTATTTACGGAAAGGGTAAAGTAACATTATGAGCACCTTAAAATATAGGTGCTATATAGCACCATTTGATAAAACTACTATATAGCACCTATTTTTTTAAGGTGCTGTATAGCACCAAAAAAGGTTCCCCCCTCGTTACGACCAAAGAACCAGTTTTGGTGCTATTTAGCACCTCTTTTTTTTAGAGTGTAAGACAGGAACGTCTGACAGATCCAGCTTCGGATCCAACACCACAAAATGCACAAAACATGAAATAACTTGCTCTGCCTATGAAACCAATCATATTTTATTTGATCACCCAATGCACAAACAGCTCTTTTGGCAACTCTATGCCAAATTGTAAACACTCATGATGCTACTGGCTACTTGAAGCGCAGTGTAAAAGTGAACAAAATCAAAAAAGCCTTAGTGAGAGTGGAGAGTTCACTGAACGGCACATTAGGTTTTTGGGAAGTACAGAAAGATCCTTCATTTTCGCTGTTATTTGGGGTTTTGTTCTCCAAACTTCTGCTAGAATGGCTTCCAAGAGACAACTGCCAAAATCATCGACCAATGAACACCCATAATGACATTCTTTCAGTAATTATATAAATTAATAAAGCAATGAAAACCAGGAGAACAAACACATTAGACGAAATAAACTCAGCCAAAGAAGCAGTGTTCTGGACACACTGGCCTAGACTGTTGTTTATGGCCTTGAAAGTAACTTAGAACAAGTCTAAATTATTGTGCAATTATTGCGGTAATGCCAAGTTTGGTGAGAAATATTTTAAGTGACGAATCGGCAATTACATTTAGCTCTTTCCACTTGAGAGTCTGAGAAAAAAAACCTCCATAAGTACTGTTGTTTGGCTGTGTGAGAACTATTTGTTGTTTTTGCAACCATTAAAAAACTCTAAGAGAACATGAGCACGAGCTGTTATTATGCAGCTCTGGAGGGAAACTTGACAACACCACAGCCTGACAAACATGGGAACAATAGAAAAGCAAGAAATATACAAACAGATTTTAGAACGCCCACATGAAAAAGACCAGATGCTGAAAATGACAGCCTAAACTATCTCGCTGTAAAAAATATTGTTCATATTTATTTAAACAATAATTAAAGAGGCTTATTCTATAAAAGAAGAATATAGGATTTTGAATGAATGAATGAATGAATGAACAAACGAATAAACAAATGAATGAATTACATTTTTTTGGCAAAACATATTACAGAACGCACAATCACTACACTGTTTAGAAACATTTTTAAAAACGTACACAAATTTGTCTCATCTCATAAACCCTTATGTTACTGTAAAAAATTTAACGAATTACAAAAAAACCTGAGATTTATATGACGTCCTTCAATATTTTTCAAAAAGCATCTCAAGATCTCATGAAAGCTTAGTTCATATATTTTAGCATTTTAATAGTTTTATACTTAATGAGTATAATAGTTTAATAGTTAATAGTTAAAGTTTAATAGTTAATAATTTTAATTAGTTTTCAGCCACAAAACGATTTTCACTTACATCATTTTAAAACAAAAATACCTATGCTCTTTTAAAACAGAGTACTGTTTTAAAATGGTAAATGTATGCTACCCAACAGATTGTGCTACAGACAATATACAGTATGTGTATGATTTTAGGTTAGGATTTGAGGTGCACTGTAAAAAAATTATATGATAAATTCATGACTACATTTTTATGTTACTTTAGCTTATTTTAATAAGTTATTCAGGTTTCAATAATTTTTTTTAAGTTATGCAAAGTTTAACTTTACATCTGTAGTCAGTTTGATATATAAAAGTTAAGATGACTAGAAAGGTTAATTTGATTCAACTAAATATATTAAGGTAGCAAGATTTTTTTTACAATGTGATTTTGACTGATATTACTGTACCTACTGTATATTGTATTGCATTGCTGCACATCAATATTACAGACGGTGGAAGCATATTTCATCATGGAGATGTGCTGCTTACTTTTTAAACGAGAGGTAGCACAATCTTAATTGGTGACCAAAATTAGCAGAACACTATGACCAAATTCATTCCTTCATTCATTCATTCATTCATTGTCCTTCGGCCAAGTACCCTATTTTTTAGGGGTCGCCACAGCGGAATGAACCACCAACTATTCCAGCATATGTTATACGCACATGATACCCTTGCAGCCACAACCCAGTACTGGGAAAACCCATATACTTATACATTCACTCACAACAGCCAATTTAATTTATCCAATTAACCTATAGTGCATGTCTTTGGACTATGGAGGAAACCGGAGCACTCGGATGAAACCCATGCCAGCAGAAATGCCAACTTGTCCAGCCGGGACTCGAACCAGCGACTTGCTGTATGGCGACAGTGCTAACCACTGAGCCACCATGCTACCACATGACCAAATTTTGAAAGGCAATTCAAACTGTGTATACCTAAAATTACTCACTAGAATAAAAAAAACACTGTACAACCGCAGATAAAGTCTGAAATACTGTCACAAGCATTTGTTTAAGCTTTGTTTTAATATGACAGCATAAATGGTAAAACATAGGGGAATCGTTTAAGTCAATGCTTCCAAATTAAACTGTGACTGGTTCATTATCTTGCCATTCAACTAATAAACACCAATCATGCTTGCATTCTGTATAGTCAAAGATTGGCAACAATGGGTATGAATTAGATTATTAGACGACAACTCATCCACTTAATTGGGTGTTCATGAAACCCCAAATCACACTGGAAAGTTTGACTCCTTATTTACCAAAGTGCACACCATTAATTGTATGCTTTACAACAAATATTCAAGCATCAAACAAAGCTTACAAAGTATTAACATACCAGTCTAATGCATTCAACTTGCCTCATAATCTCAGACAAGACGTCAGTCACCAAGCTACATGGGGCCTAGTAGTTTTACTGATGCTCTTGAGGTATTTGCTGCTTGTTTGCAACATCTGGACGTTTCATAGAAGGAGAGAGGCCCTTTGGTCACCAGACACCATTAACATCAAGCTCTCTGAATCCTAGGCAGTCACACCGCATTTCCTGAAGCGCAAATCAACAAGCTCATGAATCTCTTCCCAGACTAAAGACCAGCAGTTTAAAGCGACACCAAAAACCGGCAAAAAGAACCAGAGGGGTTTCACACGTTCCATCTCTGTTTATTTGGACCAGAGTCAAATATCTGCAGTTCATTTATCTCCAGGAATTACTCAATCCTTGGAATGACAATGCGGTTTTGATAGAAGCCCTTATGCGAGACTGAAGAACTGATAAACACATTCCATCAGTTATTGAATTTAGAGATGAATCTTTCATTGTTTATTTTATTTAGTTTACATACAATGAAAGCAAAATTACTTTAAAAATAGGGCTGTATATTTATATATCATCTCAGACTGGTTTCTTGAAGATGACAAAGAGTTCACTGTACTCAGATGGTCTCCACAGTCACCAGATTTCAACCCAATAGAGCACCTTTGAGACGTGATGGAATGGGAGATTCGCATCATGGATATACAGCCAACAAATCTGCAGCAACTGCGTGATGCTATCATGTCAAAAAGGACCAGAATCTCTGAGGAATATTTCCAGTACCTTGTTGAATCTATGCCATAAAGGATTAAGGCAGTTCTGAAGACAAAAGTGGTCCAACATGGTACTAGTAAGATAATAAAGTACATAACCTAATAAAGTGGCTGGTGTTATTTATATTTATATAATATATATTTATCACACTGGAATATATTTATTCATTGACTTTCTTGTTGGCTTAGTCCCTTTATTAATCTGGGGTCGCCACAGCGGAATGAACCTCCAACTTACCCAATTCACCTGTACCACATGTCTTTGGACTTGTGGGGGAAACCAGAGCACCCGAAGGAAACCCACCACGGGGAGAACATGCAAACTCCACACAGAAATGCCAACTGACCCAGCCGAGCAATATATATAACAGCAAGAAGGTCAATGGTTATATATATAAGGGTGGGGTTCTTGCTAATTTCCAAAAATAAAAAAAGTCAAATTCCTTTTATTAAACTACTAGAATTACAATATTTTATCTATAACCTACAGAATGTTTTTGCATTAAAAAAAACAACAGCCTTTCAAAATTTTGCAACCCCTGAGGTGATTACATTATATTTAAAGACACAGCAATAGTGTCAAATGCAGCAGATTTATTTTATGGCGCAAGGTTAATCTTTCTGACACCTTTTAAGGCACCTACATGCATTAAAAAAAAGTAATGAGAAATAGACTTGAGCCTATTAGTCTGTATGCGCTGTTGAGCGCAAGTTTTGTATGTTTATAACCACCTCAAAGGATAGTCGGGGCTTGAGTCAATGGCATTGTTATTTTGGGGGTCGCGGGTTGTAATGTTTGGGAACCCCTGATCTAACAGTATTCAAGTACCAAGATTTAACAATCAAATCTGAAGCAACATGGTCATTATTGTATGAAAATAAATAAATATAATAATAATAAATCTTTAATAATTAATTTAATTCTGTAGGGTGACTATTGCGGATACACAGATTGCAATATCAATGCTCAAATGATAAACTGTTCAGCCCAATACTCAAATAACATAAAATCCGCTACAAAAGAAAGAAATGGTCCATGCAAACATTGTATCTACTGCATAATGGAAAGCCAGTAAGATAATCTATGCTAAGTGTGTCAAACTGCATGAGTGACAGAAACAATGATATAAGTATAATTTACAAATGAAGTAACTCAAGAAACAGAAAAGCAGCTGGTTAATGTCTACCCCTTCGAGTGCATCAAGCAGATCAGATTTTGGAACAGGATTCAGAAATGCATTAAGACTCTAAGTAATCTCAAGTTCAATACAATGACGGCCAAAATGATTTTTCCACAAGCTGGAAGAAATGTTTCCTTCATTTTTTGCAATTATCTCAATTATGGTGAAGAACAACAGAACTAAACTAATGTCTGCTGGAGAAAAGGCCAGCAACATGTTGTTCTGATTTGTTAGCCCTTGTAGTGATTTACTTTTGGGTTCAGTTCCAGCAACAGTGTCTTGAACTTGTGGGATTTCACATGTAGTATATTTCTGCTTTGACCCAATTTCAATCTAGTTTATTTTGCATGTTCAAGAGACCTTAATCATTTGCAAGACAGATGTTCTCAAAGGGTTTTATCCCCGGTGATAATCAAGATTTCTGTCTTGCGACTGCAATTTTGTACGGATGATCTAAAGGCAATCTTCATCTCAAACACAACACACACACACACAAATGTGTGGAACGTATTTCAGTAGACCACCCACTTGTTTCTAACATTTGACTTATTTGGAGAGTTTAAAACCTTAAAAGGTATGTTTCACAAAAAACTGAAAAGTATGCATATCAGAATGCAGAATACCTGAGTGTTTTCAAATCATTACTTCAAACATACTTTTATATGGTAGTTTTTATGTCACTTTTTTTATGATTTCAACAAATTATTTGTTTTTCCAGCCAAGATTCTCCTGTATTTCACACACACCGTCTGCCCTGTTTCTCTTCAGATTTGTAATAAAAATAAAACTGTGTAAAAAGTGTAGCCACACTTACTTACTATTGTTCACTATACTTACTATTGCACTGTGAAGAAGTTTTTTTCAGTCATGTCAATAGCATCTGACCAACAAATGTTGACCAAAAGAAAACTACTTGTATTAAAGTAATTTCTGTTTGACCGGTGCTTCATACCTTTTTTTATACTGGCAATGGACATTTTTTACTGTTCAACTATTGTGACAGCCCCTTTACTGAAATGCTACTAACATCAATTTACTTTAAAAGTTAAGCATGAGATAGTGGTGCCACCAAAGATGAAGAAGTAATGTGAGGTCTGGGATGTGTAATATTTACATTCTATGATAATATCGGAATTGTTACTTTAACAGCGTGTGCTAACATTATCGAGTGTATCACTCACTTTGCAAAAACCATAAAAAAGTCAAACTTGGAGCATTAAATTCAATTGGATTAAAGTTTATTTGTACAGCGCCTTTTCACAATAATGAGGCATATGTACAAAATTTTAATTTTCAGCCAACAAGCACTGCATTAAATTGCATGTCTTTACCTCAGTAATATGGAGTTTCTGTGATAGCCTGCTGCTACTGACGAGTGCTTGCGTTTACATGGTCATAATCTTGTTTTACGCTTGAATAACTAAATTAATGCTTAAGTTTGTTTAACGATGTGTAATTACATTACAATGCTGATGCTATAAAAGGAACCTTATAAAATTGGAAATAGTAACATTAACCTTTCACTAGAAGTGGTTTACAATAACTTTATTAGTTAAACTTTAACTATTCACTGACTAATTAAGCCAATCAGAATGACAGTTTCTCAAAAATCCAAAAATCGCCTTGTATTGTGTTTGTATATATTAAGCAAGGATGCAGTAGTAGCAAATGTGATAAGAGTTTTTCAAAGTTAAATAAGCAGAATTTTTATATTGACTTAGATACACAATATTGTTTAATCTTGTTATTGTTGTTTTTTCTTCAAAGGACATTGCTAAACAAACCTGGAGCAGATCATCTGCATTATTTTGTTCCTGAATACATTTATGCTTGAGTAAATAATTTTACCCAGTGATTCAATCATCCATTCTCAAGAGAGTCACTTTCTAATTGAATCAATTATTTGTGATAAATTATTTAAATAGATGGTTCAACAAATCATTCGTTAAGATAAAAACTTGTCGCCACCTAACCAGCAAAAAACACACTCATCAAAATATTTAGATATCATAATCGAAATAATCCTAAAAGTGATTGAAATGAGATGCCTTCCTTAAAGCCTCTAACCAACAAGTACATACAGTATGACAAAATAGCACAAAAAACAAAAATGATATAGAGTATATATTGTAAACTGCAAAAAAGAAAAAAGAGAAACGTTTCTAAATTTAAAGTATATTACCATATTGTGTTAATGTTTTGAAGAATTAACATCTACTTTGTAATACAATGACAAAAACATCACAGGTGGTGATGAAATAATGACATGATAACCCAAAGCTCACCACCACAAACAACTTCTCCTCAAGCAGAGATACTTACTAATATGTACAACGTGCTCAGTGTCATTCAATCAACATTACATGTAACATAAGACTGTAACTGATGAGAAAGAAATTAAAAAAGCTATTCACCAAGAAAATGTACTATTAAAAGGGTGACACAGTGGCTCAGTGGTTAGCACTGTCGACTCACAGCAAGAAAGTTTGTGTCCCAGCTGGGCTGATTGGCATTTCTGTGGAGTTTGCATGTCCTTCCCATGTTTGCATAGGTTTCCTTAGGGTGCTCCGGTCTTCCTCATAGCCCAAAGACATGTACTATAGGTGAATTGAATAAACTACATTGGCCATAGTGTATGTGTGTGAATGAGTGTGTATGTATGTAAAACACATCTGCTGGATAAGTTCATTCCGCTGTGACGACCCAATGAATAAAGGGACTAAGCCAAAGGAGAATGAATGAATGAATGAATGAATGAATGAATGAACGTACTATTAAACAGGTAACAGATTTTTACTGCAGCTTCATAGTTTTTTTTACCATTAATATCACTCCTTCTTTTTTTACGGCTAGTTCCTGCTTACCGAAATAAAGACACAAATGCTAGGGGTGCATACGGACTATCATATAACCCTGAGTACTAAATTTAATACTGTCTAGACTAGAGCAGAATAGACTCCTCAAGAATCCCTGCACTTTCTGGCATGCCGTCTACTGTCCTTCGGTCTAATCTTAAAGCGTCGGGCCAATCAGCACGCAGCGAACACACACATACACACTCTCTATGTTATTACAAGATCAGGTGTAATGTTACTTCAAACAGGAAATACTTCAAAGCGGTGCATAAGTGGTCCACTTCTGTCTACAGGGGTCTTTTCCCTCGAGCAACCAGGGCAGGTTATGCTGAACATGAGCACTCTAAAATATGATCTATAAAATGGGCCATGAGAGGTATTTATAACCCCTGGATAGTGGATGAGGCTGCATTTTTTTTTTTCAGAAGAGCAAAAAGCAATTCAGCCGTCACAATATTTTCAAATATCTGTGCTCAGCTGCCGATATGCATCCCGCAGCACATCTCGCCTGCATTGCTCAGTTAATTAATTGGACTTTGGCTTTTTCTCTTTTGCTTTGGTATGTTAATGAGTGTCTAGCACAATGGACTCCATGCCATCAAAGAGCCACGAATAAAATATGCCAAACACCTGCTTGTTCCAGCGTCTGCCCCGTCTCTGCCAGGCTCTGCATTAAACCCCCGCAATAAACTGAGCTGAAGCTTCTCTGACTCACGACTGAAGAACTGAGATACAAGCTGGTGATGCAAATTACAATCAGGTTCATTAGAATTACAAAGTAAACCAACCTTACCAAAATTGCACCGTTAAAAATACGGTACAAAGCATAAAATTAATTTCTAATTTTTACAGTAAACTACTGTATTTCATTAATTCATAGGGGTAATATGTCTGTATTTTGAATTACCAACATCTAAACATCTTCTGTTACACAGATAGACATGTTAACTCAGCCATATGCAGGTGGTGATGAGAAAGTTACATAATGAACCAAAGCTCAAACAACAAAACCTTTCACAACAAACAACTTTTCCCATAAGCAGAAAAGTGTATCAGTGAACAGAAGGTGCTCAGTCTCATTCACACAGCTACTAAACACCAGTATGGTAACTCGCATAAAATTAATTTCATGAAGTAAAACTTGTTTATCAACATTAGATGTAATGTAAATCTCTAATGTACATAACTGATGGGAAAACAACTTAAATCAACAAAAATCATAAAAAGTGATGTGCCATGCAGGGAATTCTGGGAAAGTCAATTTATGGTTATTCGGCATATATATTAAGGAAACATACTGGTAACCAGGTTATAGATTTTAGAAAGTAAACAGTTTACAAGACAATTTATGTGTATTTTATGCAAATTAAATATTATAAAATGTATTCATATACTATTTAAATCGCTTCTATTTATAAGTTATATTTTTAAAAATTGTTAGTCAATAATAAGGTAAAAGAAATTTTCATTATAATTTTTATACATTAATAGGTTACAGAAAATATACATGTAACTAACCGTAAATAATGTAAATAACTGCAGTTGAAGGAAAAATTATTAGCCCTCCTTGAAATTATTATTTTTCAAATATTTTTTCTAAGTGATGTTTAATGGAGCAAGAAAAACATGTTCTTCTGGAGAAAGTCTTATTTACTTTAGCTTGGCTGAAATAATAGCAGTTTTGATTCTTTAAAATCTATTTTAAGGTTAATATTATTAACCCCTTAAGAAATATATATATTTCGATTGGCAACAGAACAAACTAGTTGTCCAACAGCTTGCCTAATAAACTTGTCATCATGACAAAAGTTGGTTATTATTTATTTATAAAAATTAGTTCCTTATAAAATGTATTATTAAAACTATTGTTTTTAAAAGTAGAAAAAAATGTGTAAAAAACATGTTAAAAAGCAATATTTTTAAAAGAAATAATATAACATAACTTCAATTTTATTCAATTCCTGTAAATCTTCATGTTTTTCACACAGCCTAAATTTAACCTGGAATGATCATAATCATGATAGTCAAAACAAAGCCTTTGTCTTATATGAGTGTCTCTTAAGCAAAGATGAATTAGTAAGAGTTGCAGACACACACACACAAACAAAATATAAAACAAAATCCAGGCACTATAGTGCATAACTGGCAGTACTACGGTGCATATTAGCAGTGTGAACATACACTGGTCTCAAGGTTTGGTTTGGTTCGGTTACGATTATCATGCCATTGATTCAGTTAAATTCGATATCTCGGTGCATCATGGTACTGTTATCGCGCTTGCTTTCTGAGCATTGTCAAGTGAGTTGTTACACCCCTATGATTGGTCATTGTTTTTATCCGCTCAACAGAAAAGGCTGCGATTGGCTCTAAAACTGTCAGCGCTGTTCACCGATGAGAGACACAGACAATGTAGCGTAGATGTGATTACAATCACAGGTAATCTGTAATAGACACGGTGTAAAAAACTCACTCTACACACATGCTCATGTCTGGATCCACAAGTATTGCTTTAACAGCCGAGGGGAGAGGAAACGTTTACCTTACAAACATGCCAGCTTTTCAAAGGTATAAAGTGAGAGAGAGGTGGATATGGAGATGGAGTTTTACAGCTTTCATTTCCTCCCTAGCAGTGAAATAGCGACTCCTGGTTCTGCTGAACCTTCAGTGTCAGTGAAAGATTGTCCAGAAAACTCACAAGCAGTGAATTGATTTGGAGTGTTTTATTTACTTGCCCTTGCCTCCTTCGCCATGGTATTCTACCGTGACATGGCACATATGTGATAAATGACGTCAGTACTGTACGTAATAACAGGTTTTGATCTTCTGTATTACAGAATCAATACCTAACTGTCCACGTCTGCATCGCAGTGCATCGAAGAAACAATTAATTATGACGCTCCTAGTAGCACTAGCTTCAAATCAAAAGTCATAGATCTACATGTTCAAGTAAACAGTAGATATTGAAATACTTCAAATTACACAAAACACAGCTTGCATATCAGCAGCTACATATAATCCTATAATACTATAATACCAAATCTCCCAATATACGATGCACAGAACAAAATCTCTCTGAATGCACTGGCCAGGGCAGGCCTATATTTAACTTTGCACAAGAAAAGTCTTGTCTGTGATTTCGGAGCGCTGTCCTTTACTCAGCTGTTGTCAGAGGTTGCCAGGATACAGGATCAATAGAGGCACTATATCAACCATCTCTGAAGCCCCACAGCTTTTTTAGCTCAAAGTCGGGCCTGGAATACCCTTACTTTGGAGTAAAACAACATCCTGACAAAAAAGGGGGAGGGTTTGACGAGGGAGATAAAAAGCATGGGGAGGGTGAGTGAGAGCGGTGGAAAAATGAAAAACAGAATAGGAATAGGATCCATTTGTTCATCAGGCGATGCTAAAACAGCCTGGCCTGCATCATAAAAAGCTAATTGCTGACAGAGCTAATATACACCCTCAGATTCAGATTTGTGCTGGGCTGAGAGCAATTCCCATGTTTCCATACAAGTTTATAGGCTGTTTAAAGCTTTTTCTGTGGCACATTTCAAAGTGCAGGAATGTAACTGCGTAAGATGGATTAATGTTGTGCGTATAATGGTATGTTAAACTGACTGCTGGAAGTAATTTTTCTACACATCTTTTTCGTTAAATGAGATACTAATGATTTTATTTTCTTTTAGGACTATTAAAACTAAATAAATACCACAAATCATTGCTCAAAAAGTCAAGACAACAAATAACATTGTTATATGTTGCTTTAACTTATTTTAATAAGTTAATCATGTATCAGCTGTTATTTTTCAGCTATATTATACAAAGTTTAACTTGATATCTTTAGTGAGTCTTGAGTTTGATGTAAGCTGAGATGACTAAATAAGTTAATTTGAGTCAACTAAAAAAGCAAGGTTTCTGCAGGTGTCACCAAGTTAACTTTAAGACATTTTTGAGTGAAAGACCATGAGTAAAATAAAGACTTATTCGAGGCTAAATGCTAAGGATTTTATTATTTTTTTCAAATATCACAGTTGGAAAATATTTTCCTATCCAAAAAAAAAAAAGAAGAAAAGATTTGCCCTATCAATAAACGATTATAGTTTAATAAATTTAACAATAATAATGATAATGATAATAATAATAATAATAATATTTTAGTAATAAAAAATATAGGTACGGTCGGTATCCTCAGCAGTAAATATATGGAGAACTTTTAAACAAATGCTACTGTAAGGAGAGTAATTAAATGCTTTTAAATTCTTAAGTAAAATGTAAAATGTTTTATTGAGATTGGGAGTGTATGAGTGTTAATGGCCAGTCGCTATACATGAATAAAGGAAAATTAAAACCTGTTAAAAATATTTAAGACCTACAACACTTTATAATCAGTAGATTTAAGACTTAAAGCCTAAAATTTAGCTTTTGAGAATTAAGACATTTATGACCGCACGGACACCCTGTAAAGTGCCTCGTACTTACTAATAATTTGGTCACATTTTTATGCTTGTTGAAATTTCACAGGCAAAATGCAAAAAGAAAATTGATTAGTTTAAAAGTGGCTTCTATGTAAGCTTTGGTGTATAAATCTCTATGCTATTGACAATGGAGCTTTTATTCCAGCACGATTTTGCTGAAACAATACTGATGTAATAACTTTTATTCATTTTATTCACTTTCATTCAGTTTTATTCATTTTCCTTCGGCTAAGTCTCTATTTCAGAGGTCACCACAGCGGAATGAACCGCCAACTATTCTGGTTTATGTTTTTTGATGCAGCGGATGGCCGCCCAGCTGCCACCCAGCACTAGGAAACACCCATATACACTCACATTCACACACACACTCATACACTACAACCAATTTAGTTTTTTCAATTCACCTATATCACGTCTTTGGACTGTTGGGAAAACAGGAGCACCTGGAGGAAACCCACACCAACACGGGGAGAACATGCAAACTCCAAACAGAATGCCAACTGGCCCAGCTTAGACTCGAACTAATGACCTTCTTGCTACAGTGCTAACCACTGAGCCACCGTGCCTCTCATTTTTAAAAAATGTTGTTAAAAAATGTTGTTAACTATTCAATGTTTGAACAAAACTCTCACAGGAAAATATACAGTAAACTAATCACTAATCAAGTAAAATATGTATGAACTGCCATGTGATTGTATGGTCCTACTTTTTGCCCTATTTTTCATTCTTTTCTTTTTTTTAGCTTGGTTTGCCCTCACACACACACATAAAAGTTTTGTTTCCATCCCATCTTAAACTTCATTTTTTCCCCATTTACTGTTTTATGACCTTTTCTCAAAGGCATTTTTGTAAAAACATATAACTTATTTATAAGTAAGAAATATATATATATAAAATAGGCAGATTATTTTGAGTACTGCATGTGTAGTAAATGATACCTCATTCATTTACTAAGAACATGAAGACTACATATTTAAACTGCCTTTTTGTGTTCACATACAAAATAGTTTTATATTCACAGACATTATTCCTCATCATTTTATTAAGTATACAAAGACACTTTTTATTTGCCAAATTTCATGAAATCCCATGTTATAAAGAAAAAAACATTCTTAGTACTGGATTAGGGCTTCATTTCTGCACTGCTGAAAACACAAGGCCTACATTTTATGATTTGAAACAGCCTACACAAGATTACACAACCAAAGTGTGGACTTAAAAAGAGGGCTTAATGCACCATTTGGGACAGAGCCTCAGAAGTCCCAGACTTCCTGTATGAGCCCTAAGCATCCAACATGCTGTTTTAAAGAAAGCGGGCTCTACATCACCTCTTTCAGGAGCCCAAAAACAGCTCCTTCTCACCTTGGTTTCCCTCAGGGGACATCTCAGAAATAGGCCAGTTTCCGAAGCAGGTCACGCTGTCCTGGGTGGAGAATAATCAGAAACAGAAAGGACGACACACACAAGCTGAAGGACTCAAGCATGTGTCCGGCACAATCTCAGCTCTTTTCTGAGAAACGCAAACAAAACATGCCTGTTACATCCATCTGTGCGCCGTTTCGCCTCTACTTGGTAGTAGAGATTACCACAAGAATTCTAGCACGCTGCTAAAGCCTGTTATATTGTGTGGTGAGCCGACCCTCCCACACTTGGAAAGAAAAGAGAATGAAAGCAGGGGGAAAAAGAAGAACAAGAGGGACAGTGGTTACTTTTTTCCATTTTCATGAGCTGTTTGGGGCCTAGTAATGGCATTCTCTCTCTCTTTCTGCACCACCACCTTTTGGGGAAACGAGCCCCCTTTGGAGAGCCGAATTCCTTTGGAATGTCAGCCAATCAGAGCGCAGGCTTTAGGGAGTGTGTTATGGGAAGCCTGTCTGGGTTCTGACTCTTTAATCTCCCAGTACTTTGAAAAAAAAAGCTCCGTTACACATTACATGCTACACACAGTTCTTTTTTTAAATGGCTTTGGATGTTATTAAACATAATCAAACAGTAAAATATGAATGTCTTTTTTTAAAATACTTTATTTACTGATTATTTTGGCTGCATTAAACTAACTGCAACTTGTAACGACCTTATTCTTCATGTAGAAGAGGCCGCAGCTATTTGAATCTTTTTGAGACTTCCAGTCCAATTCACTTCCATTCATTTTTAGACACTTAAAACAGCTTGTTCTGCTGCTAGATGTTGCAAACTGATGTTTTCTTATTATATTATTCTACTTTGTCTGTACTGTCATGAACACATTTTTTTGTAAAGTAGTTTGACCGTTTTTGCAGTTTATTATTCCAAGTAATTTCTCCCATAGGAAGTTCTAAATCTTTCGTATTGAAAAATAAAGGTCAATAGTGTTCACATATTGTTGTTCTTTTGTCATATTGAATATTTCTATTTTCCTTATTTGTATGTTACTTTGAATAAAAGCATTTGCAAAATGATACAAATGTGTGTGTGTGTGTGTGTGTGTGTGTGTGTGTGTGTGTGTGTGAGAATGTGAGAGGTTATGAATGTTTCCCAGTACTGGGCTGCAGCTGGAAGGGCATCCATTGCGTAAGACTTATGCTGGAATAGTTGGCGGTTTAGTCTGCTGTGGCGACCTCTGAAATAGAGACTAAGCTGAAGTGAACCGAATGAATAAATTAATGTTTTTATTTTTAAGGTCACAAGTGGTTGTGTATGCATTTCACTACATCACATTGTGTATGCCTCTGTATGTGACAAATAAAATTTGAATTTAAATGCAAATATTATCACAATTATTGTCAGATATTGATTTGACCATACCGTCATACACTGCCTGCCTTACTTAAATATAAATGATTAATTGTAAACACATTTTATCTCAGTTTTTACAAACTGAGGGATGGGTAAACATGTTCAAAGTTTGACTCAAGACTCAATACACAATGTAAGCTGTAAATAAACTGAAAAATGCTAATAATGAACAAATAAATAAACAAATGCTTAAATCACTGTCCAAAGGGGCATAATGAATAATGTATCAAAAAGAAAAATTGTAGGAAGCCAACATATCTTTTGCTGATTGCATCAAAATTGCAGGGTTTGGTGACATCTGTTTCAAATGACCAGTTAAAACGAGAAACACATAAAAACACACACATCAGTCTAATGTGCAGAAAGGGCGCTGGGAAAAAAAAAATCTCCACGGCGATAAAAGCCCTGGTCACCAGACATCCTAGCAACAGTTACAACGCTTCAGCAATTTGTGCTTCAGTGAAGATAAAAAGCTCAGCTCACAATGTGCATCTGCTTTACTTCATGCCACCTAAAACCTGCTCTCAAAGGTTCGTATTGCACTACAGCAATAAACGACATCGAATTAGCAGAGTCTGAAAGCCGTCTGGACGCCCAGACATATAATGTGCATTGGGCAGATTTGACTGGTCACACAGCACATACGCTGATATACTGTAACATCTCAAGTTGTTGTCACTAAAACAAACCACTTGGTTAGAAAAAAAAATAAGAAATTGGCTTTGAATAAATGGATGAATGGATAGGTTGTTGACATTAAAAAAAGGCACTTGGTTAAGAAAACAATAAAAAAATTGCCTTAATGCCTTAGTGATAAATGCAGATTAAATTACATTAAATTAAATTAAATTTAATTTAATTAAAAATCTAAATTAGAGAACAATCTTTAATTTCTGAAGTTTTGATGTGACTATTTACTTTAAATAGAAGACATTTTTGTGCACATTTCATACATATATTCTAAACAACAGTACACAGTAGAAACAACTTTGTGAAACCTAGTCAGTGTTTAGTTTACATGTTAACAAATGTTTCAGGCCACACTAATAAACACAAGCTACTTTCTCAAAAAGCCACCATTATGAGAGCATGATCTCTGCTCTCTTGACTTTTGATGTTGAAAATTCAACTCTACAGTTTAACAAAGTGACATTTATTGACATTTTAATAGTTTGAAATAATTTAATGTATAAGGCGTAGTGAAGATTATTTATAAACTAATTTCAAGAGGAGCAAGTGCTTATGATTGACTGCAGCCGGTCCTACATTAGCTAATGCACGATCCACCAATCAGACAAATCCTTACAATAAATAACCAGAGCGTCTTGCCTTAGCCATCTTCTTGTTGAAGAATCCCCCCTTCCACCCCTACTCCTCCCCTTTTTCCTTGACAGGGTGGCACAGTGACCCAGTGATTAGCACTGTTGCCTCATAGCAAGAATGTCATTGGTTGCAAGTCTTTACCAAGTTGACATTTCTGTGTGGAGTTTACATGTTCTCCCCATGCTCGCGTCAGCTGTCCCCCGGTATCTCCGGTTCCTCCCACAGGCAAGACATGTGTCATAAGTAAATTGACCAAACCAAATCAACACGATAGAAAAGCACTTAATCAGCAGTCTATCTCTCCACAGGAATTCCTAATTGTCATAACAAGCAGCGTAGTTCTTTGAGACCTACCTGAGGTCATACTCCCCTCTCGCCCTGCAAACGAGAGGGAGCAACAGGCTTGAGGATCTCATGAGCTCAGGGCTCTCTCCCGGGACAGCATACCAAAAACTCTTTATAACCAATCATCAGCTAAGTGTGAACTCTTGAAATATAGAGAGAAATACGTTTGTAAAATAACAGAAAATGTGCTGGCAGTTTATTACCAGGTTTTTGTACTGTAATGTACAACACCAGCCCAGACAATATACCTCTTAAAACTATTAAAAATGCTAATAAAAGTCACATATTCGAACTTTTCAAGGTTAAAAGTTGTAAGAAGAAAGATCAAGGTCACATAATGCAATTCAAAAGCATAAATAAATGGGGGAAAAATAAAATAAAAATAAAAAATGTGAATACGGGTTCCAGAAAACTGCTAATTTACAGATATTTTTACAGTGTAGTTTAACTGTAGTGTAGTAATTCATGCATGATGGGTAGCTTGTACCTTCACAAGCTACAGTTTCAAAGTAGCTTCCTCAACAATGGCTGTAATAATAAAATGAGCTCAACGACTTGACATACAGTTCTAGTCTAAACATCCCACTAAAATGATAGAGAGCCGGGATTTGGACAGCTGCTGTTAGCAACACAAAGGCACTTCTGTGAGGCATTTGAGGTCAGAAAAATCAGTCGGATGTATGACAACCAGCTGGGCCAAGTTCACATTCAAAGGAATTCTGACTTCAAATGCAATATGCCCACATGGATTTATGATAGCTCACATCTCAAAGACCCTTCACATCTGGAATAAACAAAGACAAAATTGTTGTTACAGAAATAAAGTTCAGTATAAAGTATGTCCCTTGTAATTAAAAATGGGAAAAACAATAAAAATCACAAAAAAGTATCTGCAAATCACTGTCAATGACCTTAGCATTTAGTTTGAGGATTTAGTCTGTTTCGCCGACCTACTCCTCATTCTGACGCATTTTAACTGCTGCCCTTTTCTGAAATGTCCTTTACTTTAATGGCTGCTATTCAGGATTTTGTAAAGGTCAACTTTGTGTCACTTGAACTTTCATTGGGACCAGGATGTAAACCACAGCACAGACATGAAGTAACACATGTCCCATCCCCTGTTTTCAGATTAGTGGTAAACCAATGGAGAATTATTTTTACATTACTACATTTGATGGGTCCAGTTCTGGTGGTGATGACATTTTTGGTATAAAATATTCAAGTGATGATGGACCTGCGGTAATCAGCCAAGGGTGACATTTATAACATTATTTTAATAAGATTGCAAATCAAATCGGTGAACATTAGGGAAAAAAAAAATATTTTGCATTGGAAATTAAAAAATAATAATAATTAAATATATACAGAATGAGATATCACCTCTGCTAAGCTCACAGCTAAATGGTTAACCTCTGTTCAGCAGCAGATATTAAGCCATTACAGTGTATCTTGAAGTGATTTGCCCTATAAAACAAGCCTCCACTGTACTTCTAAAATATAGGCTCAATGCTATTAGAGCACTATTGTTTTTATCTTCCCTCCTGATAAAACTCCATAATAATTGTTATAATACTATGCAATTAGGGGAGTGCTGTTAGCCTGGTCTATGGGCTGAATAAAGACCCTCAATTATCAATTATGACTACACTGGGATTTCTTATTATGATAAAAACCTGAGCATCCAGCTTTACCAGAGGAATAACAATGACATTTTTTAAGCCTTACAGCTTGGAGTAATGCTTACAACTTCTTTCAATTAAAACAATTACTTAGAGTAGTGAACTTATTCTGCGATGCAGAAATGTGTGAAACTGCTTGCTCAACAAACAAGTGTTTACATGACAATACAGACAAAGTAGAATAAATAATTCATTCATTCATTTTCTTTTCAGCTTTGTCCCTTTATTAATCTGGGGTCGCCACAGCGGTATGAACCACCAATTATCCAGCATTTGTTTTATGCAGCGGATGCCCTTCCAGCTGCAACCCATCTCTGGGAAACATCCATACACACTCATTCACACTCATACACTACAGACAATTTAGCCTTACCCAATTCACCTATACCACATATCTTTGGACTTGTGGGGGAAACCGGAGCACCCGGAGGAAACCCACACAACCACGGGGAGAACATGCAAACTCCACACATAAATGCCAACTGACCCAGCCGAGGTTCGAACCAGCAACCTTCTTGCTGTGAGGCGAACGTGCTACTCACTATGCCACCGTGGTGCCCCAAGTAGAATAATATAATATGAAAATATCAGTTTGCAACATCAAACTGGTTTATGACATTGTGTGTTATCCTGCTGGAAGTAGCCATCAAAAGATGGGCACACTGTGATCATAAAGGGATGGACATGGTCAGCAACACGATGCACAACACGATGCTTGACACAATGCTCAGTTGGTACTAATGGGCCCAAAGTATGCCAAGAAAATATGCCCCACACCATTACACCACCACCACCACCACCACCAGCCTGAAGAGTTAATATAAGGTAGGATGGATGCATGCTTTCATGTTGTTGATGCCAAATTCTGACCCTACCATCCAAATGTCACAGCAGAAATCAGACCAGACAATGTTTTTCTAATCCTCTATTGTTCAATTTTGGTGAGTCTGAGTGATTGTAGCCTCAGTTTCCTGTTCTTAGTCGACAGCAGTGTCACCCAGTGTGGTCTTCTGCTTCTGTAGCCTATCTGCCTCAAGGTTAGATGTGTTGTGCATTCAGAGATGCTCTTCTGCATACCTCGTTTGTATCAAGTGGTTATTTGAGTTACTGTTGCCTTTCTATCACTTCAAACCTGTCTGGCCATTCTCCTCTGACCTCAACAAGGTATTTGCACCCACAGAACTGCCAGTCGCTGGATATTTTTTCTTTTTCTGATAATTCTCTGTAAATCCTAGAGATGGTTATGAGTGAAAATCCTAGTATATCAGCACCTTCTGAAATACTCAGACCAGCCCCTCTGGCACCAACAACCATGCCACGTTTAAAGTCACTTAAATTTCTTCCCAACTCTGATGCTTGGTTTAAACTGCAGCAGATCATCTTGACCACGTCTACATGCCTAAATGCACTGAGTCGCTGCCATGTGATTAACTGATTAGAAACTTGCGTTAACGAAGCAGTTGGACCGGTGTACCTTACTCCCCATTCACACGAGGCTTCAGCGTCAATGCTTGACAGAGGGTGTATCTGAAGTTGGGGCTAACGCGAACGTCAAAGCAGCGTCAGCCAATGAAATTATTCAACAATGGCTACTGTCTGAGCTGGTGTATTTGCATACAGCGATCTGACGGGCTGACGCTTCCGTCGGGACTTGAAAAGTTGAGAAAGTCCCAACTCCTGCAGCGAGCAACGCCACTGAAGCGGCGCCGACGGATCCACAATGCAGTTCGCCAACGCTTGACGTCAACCATTCAAAGTGAATGTGTGAATGGGGCGTTAAAGGGGCTATATGCAGAATTCACAAACTTAATTTATTTTTCATGTTAAATTTTTGGCAGCTTCCAAATATTATCTGTTATTGGTCATCAAATTGGCCATAATTCCAATTTCGCTTTATCCCGTCTTTTAATGGTACAATGTAAAAAGTTCAAGACAACTTAAATTTTTCATATCACTTTAACTTTTGTCTGTATTGACAGTTTTCCCAATCATTTATTTGTTTGTCATATTTAAGGTCCCTGTGACAGCCTAATAGATCATAGAAATTCTTAGATCCAATAAATTCAACAATCTATCTCTCTCTCTTCCTAAAAACGTAAACATTAGTTTTGATTTTTAATAGCACCACATGTAGTTTACACACATTTCAGGGGAATCAACTTGAAGTAGTCTACGTGTAGTTGTCTTTGCAAATTAAGCTGAAACAAGTAGAAGAAGAAAAAAAAAGACACTTCACCTATAAGCAAAGCACAAAATGAGGACACTGTATCAGAGTTATGGCATAAATAATACAGGCCTGCATTGAAAGAGCTTGTTTGTTAAAGCAGAACAGTCTATTACTGAGCACATCACTCTTATTGTGTGTTTGGAACACAGCCAGTCCTCGTGCCAACAGAATAAAATGGAAAAAAACCCAAAAGAGAATGCCAAATGTATTACATGAACAAAAGCAGGACATTAAGATGCTTCACCGTAACAATGACAAGACAGTAATCAGCGACTCACACTAAATCGAAACTGCAACAGGCCTAAATATGATGCAAACAACACATGATTGCGGCTTCAGGAGATGGAGAAAAATGTGCATGTCTGTCCTAATATCAGACTAAAGGAGATTATGTCCATCTTGATATACCACAAGGATTATGTTCTTCACAAAGATTGTCACCATTCAGAGCCATTTAATCCTCGCAAATTTACAAGCGGTGTTACTCTGAGCCTAGCAGACATTTGCTGGAAGATTTTTCACTGCAAATTCAAAGTGAAACAACAAGTAAAAAACACCCAAAGCCCATCCCACTAAATGTTTCCTTTGTATTTTTTTATACCGAAAAAAACCCTAGCTGTTTTATGAATAGAGAGCTGAAAAGAAGTCAATCATAATACTTACAATAATTTAGAACATCCATGTCTATGATCTATTTGATCTTTGTGCAAAAAAGCTCATTTAATTAATTATTCATTGAGTCAAAACATTTTAAACTTGTGTTGAAATGCGAGAGTCTCACATGGGGTGTGCTGATGAATATCTGAACAATTCTGTTTGATAGCGGATTCCTGGTGAAAATTAAAATGCAATGAACGCAGAAGAATATTTCCATGTTATTAACAACAAAATACTTCTTTTAAAGCTTTTATGAACCATGAATGAAACGGGAAAGATGCTGTATAGTAAGCTTGGCTGCTAAGCTGCTAAAGGAAAACTTTTAAAAGTGAGGTAAACAAAAAAATATCTTCAACTACACACATTATCTGTATTCATGTCGTAATTACTAATTATTTTTTCATTTTATTCCCTTTTTTATACTTCTCAAAAGTTTCTCACAAGTTTGAAACGATGAAAAACTGTGGTCTGACAGGCTCTGAAAGTTTTATTACGATTTGCTCAAGGGTCCATGACACAGAACTCTTTTAAGTTCATCTCAGCCCACATGACTGTCACATCATTATGAACATAGACAGAATTAAATCCCTCAATACAATCCTGAGGCTTCGTTCAGTCTCATTAGAAAGACATTAATCATCAAAACTACAACCAGAGCTATGAGTTCATTCTTGAATACAATGGTGTTAATGTTTTCGATTGTAACAGTGGGTCACCAAGGCAACATTTTTAAACATCTACAACTAATTAAATTCACTTTTAACTGTAAGTAAACAAATTGAGAGCAGAAATTCGGTTGGTTTTTGATACTAAAATAATATAAATATTCAGAAAGTGGCTGAAGTAAATCTGCATGATGCAAGTAACGGTTTTCAATGCTGTCTGACAGAAAACTGACCACTTGCCCTGTTGTAGATCAAATATCAGGTAAGGTTTAATGCGTGTCAAGAGTTCAACCTGTTTTGAGGTAACAGTAGCAACCTGAGCAAACACATCTGTTGATGTTACAGCATTAGTTCATGTAAACGCACACATTCGAAACCATTTCCTACAAAAACGACACGCTTTAGAAAGTATTTTTGAACAGAACCAGAGCTGTTCTGTCATCGTAACAAACTACAAAAAGCTCTGGCAACCTGCTTCAATCTGTTTCTCAGCTTCACAAGCTAACATCATTGTCTGGCTCTCAGCACTTCATGAGTCTTTGTTAAAAGTGAATCCAAGTTTCTCCTCTTACCATGGTGGCCGTCCAGCTCGAGTTTGTTGTCCAACTCCATAACTTCAAAGACAGGCAAAATGAGGCATGCTCTCAGTGACAGGGGAGGGGAAGACAGTTCAGCGGTTCATGGGAAGGGTATACTCTCTCTCTGCTTGTCACCCGTTTGCCAGAAGAGCTCAGCCTCCTGTACAGCCTGCCTGTGCTGCGTTCTGGCTGCAGCGCTGCATCTGGCAGCCGGAGCTGATCTGAGCGGGGCTGAGCCACTTCTCTGGGCCCCACTCACTCCCACACCAGCGCCTCAGCTCTTAAAGACACAGCGGGACTTTTTTTTCCTTCTTCACTTGATCACTTGCTTTTTCCCCCCCCCTCTCTCTCTCTCTCTAGTAAAGTATTTCTTTCTGTCATCCTTACAAGTCGTTCACTGCACTGTTATTTTTACTCTTATTACAACAAAACAGGTAAGTGAACAGAGAGGAATTTAGTTTTATTACTTACTGCAGCTTGTGTTGTCATTTTGCCATGTCTGCTGGTCAGGAGTATTTAGTGCTATCTAAATTAAAACTAAAACAGTTAATAAAAAAAAAGTCACCATTTTAAAAACCTTTCTTTATTTCATTGCTTTCTCATTTCCATACAATGTATTACAAAAATATATAAAAACTATTTTAAGTAATAAAAAAATATAGAAAAAAATGAATAATAACAAATGAATATATATACTAAATATAAATGTAATTACAAAATCTATTAAATCATTGACACTGTCATTTTTGTCTTAAGTCTGCAGATCAGCATTTTTATTATTATCTAAAGTAACTAAAACTAAAAAAATTAAGAATTAAATTAAAGAATAAGAAATAAATTATTTGTAATAAAATAAGCAATAACAATGAAATATTATAAAATATTATAAACGTATATTATTTCAGCTCTTTCTCATTTTATTTTAGTTCTGCAAACACTGAAACTACTCAAACTAAATAAATAAAACCTAAATGAAACTATACATATTTCATTCAAAACTAACATAAATATTAAAGTTAAAAAACAAACAAAAAACTACAGAAAAAAAACTCAAAAATACTCGAACCAACAGTAAGTGAAACTAAACAGAAAATTAACTTAAAATATAAACAACAATCTTAATGGTAAATAAATAAGCATTGCTATGCAATTCATAAAATTAAAAACTTGCCATATTGTAAATACATATTCTAGGTAATTTAACATTTTTGTCAAAACAACATCATATAATTAACAAAGGTAAGATGTATGTGCTTGACTGTAGAATATTAGCTTAGGTCATGTATATTTTTAGTTTAACTGTTTTATTTATGCAAAACAGTCAGGGAGTTATAGTACTAAATACAAAAAAATAAAAATAAAAATCATAAGACATCAACTGTTACAATCTTGTAGCAAACAACAATTAGTCCACATGTTCTTTTTCTCTGAATTAAACAATACAATAATATAGTCTTGCATCAAGGACAATATAAATAAAAAACAAAACACAAATAATAAAAAATATAATAATAAGACATATTTATAAAAAATACATAAATACACATTTAAAGAGGTACTGCAGTAAAAAATAAATTAATTTTAAAATAATTAAAAGAAGAAGAAAAAACTAAATAAATAAATAAACAAACATGCATATTTTCCCTTTGCTCTCTATTCATAAATATGCCAAATGCAAGAAAAATGGGTCAGCTATAAGGTTTCTCAATTAATTAATTAATTAATTCATACATTACAACCAATTCTGCTTCATTTTCAATCCAGTTGTCCACACTTTACAAGCAATACAACTAATATGGATATCAATTCAACATCAAATTTACAAACTAAATTGTCCACTCCAAAACTGCTCATTTGTAACACAATCGCTATTCCAAATAATTAAGGTTATATTAACACGTATATTACAACATTTAAGACTGTATTACAGACTTCACAAACTGAACAATTAAAAAAAAACTGAAACGTGAAATCTGATCCGACTGCATTTTCACAAGCCCAATTTTAATCGGATTTCAGAGCACATATGGATATCAAGTAGCTTTCAGCACAAGAGCTGTGAGATTAGGATGCTGATGGTGCAGTGTGTGTGTGTGTGTGTGTGTGTGTGTGTGTGTGTGTGTGTGTGTGGTGTTATATGTGTGTTTCTGCAGGGGGTGTGCAGAGTAAACACACAGAGACATTTGCTGAGTCAGGAACAAGCTGCCAGTGTCTGACACAAGCATTAGCACAGAGCCGAGCTGCGATGACACACCAGAAGAGTCTCACTGAGATCTGAAGAACTGTCTGGAATGAATGAGATTTTTTGCCAAATCAGTGATCTAACTGATCATACACTACTATTCAAAAATTAAAATGTTCATTATTCAGTAAGGATGCATTCTTATTGAATAATGAACATTTTAATGAACATTTAAAATGATTTAACTGTCTCTTATGGTTAATATATTAGGTAACACTTTATTTCGATGGTCCATTTGAGTATTAGTAGACTGTCTGCTTAATATCTGTTGATACTGACATTCAACAGACATTTAACTGACTATAAGAAACTTTGCAAGCACGTCAACTAACCCTAACCCTAACCCCAACCCTAACCCTAACCCCAACGTAACAGTCTACTTATAATCTTATGAGAATTAGATGCAATGTAACTTAAATTCAACAAACGAACCATCGAAATAAAGTGTGACCATGTATTAACCATAAGAGGCAGTTAAGCCATTTTTAATATTAGATAAGGTTAGTTTAAAGAAAAAAATGCACTTTAGATTAAGATTACATGTAGATTATGATTAGATAAACGACATTAATATAGGCCTATTGGAAATACAAGCCTCGGCCTACATTTGTGAAACTCAAAAATATTCTTCAACATATGTGTGATTGCAGTTTGTACGTAGGTAAAATGAACACTATGGGCACTATGAAGCCAAATAGTTTTGTTACTATTCACACTAATGATATTTACAGCGATATACTATTAATGAAATAAAAGATTATTTGTGTAGTTCCTTGCACAGCACCAGATACAGTAAATACCACAAAACAACTTAAAACTGTGTATGATTTGTCATCAAATGCATTTGCCTCACCACTCTATATCCATGGACATTTTGTTTGGTGGTCAGTTTGCTCGGTAACTCACTTTGTTATGGTGAGGCCCATAACAAATATCCTGTCAAGGTCAAAGTTTACTACTACTACTACTACTACTACTAGAGTACTACTACTACTGTACTTGTGATTGTGAGCACTCAGGTTTAAGTCCAGTGACGCACTGTCCCACAAAAAAGATCAAAGCCATGTAAAATCAAGGTAAAACTATGTGACTTTCTCTTGCTTTTGGTTTTAGAGAAGGGTTTAGGTCTGTCAAATGCTGGTCTAATTGATCTGTATGACAAGCGTCACCTTCTTGTCGAAGGGTTCAAAATGGAAGTGTACTGACCCTTACAACGAAACAAAACCTAAGTAACATATTTGAGATTGATAAGAATGTAGATAGTGCCCTCTAGTAGATTTGTCATCTGAAATTTCCTGATGACTAAGTATTTTGTTTATCAAAAAATATATTGGATTTCCAATCAGCCAAGGATGGAAAAAAAATTCCAAGTTTTCCAAGTTTTTAAAGTTTACAAGTTTTGACAAAAATATGACGCAGCACTGATTTATTTTAAGACTGATAAGATGTCAGGTCTGTCATTACAGGAGTAAATTAAAATGTAAATTAAAAACAACAAATAAAAAAATATTATTTATTATATATTGTTATATTATTACTTTTATACTGTATTTTAAGTAATTGGATTTGAAAATTGTTTGAAATCATAAACTTATAGTAGTGCAGACACAACAAACAGACAGACAGATTGTATAAAGCACTTATATAACCAAGCTGGCCTATTTAATGCAAGAATTCTCTTTAACCTTTCCACAAAGCAAGCGTTAGCATAATGTGTCTCGTCCCCAAATTCAGAGCCATTGTGAAACAGAGTCCCTATTAGGCAATTCTAAACAATAGCAGTCCTGTAACACCATCATAATTATGCCTCCCCCTGCAAATTACTGCTTTGCGGCCTGTCTGGGACAGTTCTGGACAAACAGAAAACAGTGGAGTCTACATTGTGTTCCATCATGCTTCATTTCACAGCTCTGTCTATTGACGGCACATCTGAAGTTTCAAAGGGTAATTCACCACAAAAAATAAAAATGTATTCACTACATACCCACCCTCAAATGATCCCAAACCTTTAAGAGTTTCTTTGTCATGTTAAACACAAAAGCAGATATTTTGAAGAAAGCTAATAAAAGACAGCTATGGTAAGTAAACTAATTCTATGGAAGTCAATGGCTACTATTTTCCAGCATTCTTCAAAATATCATCTTTTGTGTTCAACAGAAGAAAGAAAGTCAGGTTTGTGACATGTGAAGGGTGAGTAAATGATGACAGAACTTTTAGTTTTGAGTAAATTAACCCTTTAACACAATGAAGACGAGTGACATACTGAAGTTCATAGCCCTTTCGTAGCATTATCTTCTAATATGAGCAAGTTCACATACTGTAGATATATACTCTAGATATCACGTATGAACCCTGAACATGCATCAATAGTGCTGCCAATCTGAAGATGCTGAACTTTAGCCCTGTGTACGGGTGTAGTAACAAGAAAACAAAGCACAAAGGCATTGTATTTCACAGATAAGATTTCGTTTTTATGTAATTGTACATTACGAACTTTTGTGCTCAACAAGTAACGTTATTGACGATAACTTACTCCACTGACCATAAGGAAAGTAACACCAACTCAGACTAAATACTCGGCTTATGGTAGTTTTGTTGAATAAAATAAACAAACAATGTAAACGAAATATGACAACAAGATGCTGTGTCAGAAACTTGTATTATTGTCGGCTACGTGAATAAGTCATTCATAATGGTGAGTCATTCACAAAGGAATCGCTACCTCCGTTAAAACTAGAAGTGAAAGCAAAAGAGGGGGTGTGTTTTAGGACATGGATTAGATCAAATCTAATAGGTAGGGAGATAATACATTTCCATGCTCACAAACTGATGTAAAAATGATGTAAAATCATAATTTAAGTAATTAAAAAAAATGTGCATACTGACCACCGGAAAAATTTCCCATCATAAATATATGTGTATATATCTCTGGCTCTGGATGGGCAGTCCTCCACTGCACCTTGGTCCCATATTAATCTCAAAGGAGCGCTACTCTGTACTAAAAAGGCAGCTCAATTGGCGCATTCCTTCCAACAAATACCAATAGCGTAGGGAACATCTAATGTAAATATCTATGGCAAGTTCAGATAAAGAGTATTTGCAATACACTCCTTTATTTATCAAATCACTTATTTTCAAAAGTGTGGTAAAATCAACATAAAGATTAATCAGTAAGAGCAGCATAGATGAACAGCAGCACATATTATGAAAGTCACTCAGACTTTCAGAAAATAAATCAACTGCCACAGGTGTGTGTACCTTGTATTTCTATTTTTTTATATTACAAATGTTCCCAAAATTATAGTGATACCAGTGCATTTTGACCTTGTGGGGACCAAAAAATATATATGGTTGCCATAAGGTCAAAATTTACTGGTATCACTATACTTCTAGAGATGTTTGGTATACATAAAAATATGGCTTGTAAATCACACAGAATGAAGTATTTTGAAAATTGTTGCATGTGCTGCCACAAATTATCAAAATAAAATACTACAAAATACTTTTACAAGGGAGCATGAAATTTCTTCGCAAACCTTCCATCAATAAGACTATTTGGTCAATCCCTTCACCATTAAACTGACAAAAGTAAACAGTGTTTCACAGAAACAGCGGGTTTTTTTTGAGCAAGTATAAGACATCTTCTCTCCACCTCATTCACCTCTACTCCTGTACATGAAGAGGTAAACATAAACCTTTGTTTCTCTTATAGTGATATTACTATAAAATTTGTTGAAATTCCACGCAGAAAGTCCTGTCTTGAATGATGATCTCTTTAATCACTGTAAAAACCATGTAATGCAGATAATGAGTTGGAACATAGTACTGTTTGCGTGGCCAGTAAAACTGACACCATCTCTTAACAGTCTTATATTTTAAAAGGATGATATATGAAGAGGTTATTTAAATTTTTGCCATATTAAATGTTATTACAATTGTTTTTTGCCATTGAAATCTTCAATACTTAATGTGAAAACATGATTTCTGAAAAATCATGCATATTTGCAACAGATCAGCTACTTGCATTTAAAACAGCCAATGAAGTATTGTTCACTGAAAAAAATGACTCGGAGATGATGCTTTGGATTGAATTTTTTTAAAGTTAAGATGTTGTAAACAACTTATTTGGGTTGAATTTAAACAAATAAAATTAAGTATTAATTAAGTACTGTCCTTTGTCTGTTTTTTTATGTGTGTTGCATAATTTCCATCCATAAGCCAAGCATTATCCACCTTCTTCTCTGAGAGGCTGCATGTTTATGATGTCATCCTCTAGACTTCTTACAAAGTATTTTACAGTATTTTAAAATACAAAAATACAAGACACTAAAGTATTTTGATACAAAGTATTAACCAAGTTTCATAAACCCTATAAAATCCATGTTACAAAATACAATTTTGTATTTAAAATACATATTTGAAATCATAATTTGATCATATTTGAAATCTCTGTCTGCCTGTGTCTGTGTGTGTGTGTGTGTGTGTGTGTGTGTGTGTGTGTGTGTGTGTGTGT
>CAIGQQ010035257.1:5466443-5487046 GCA_903798035.1 Danio albolineatus | reverse complement strand
TGTGTGTGTGTGTGTGTGTGTGTGTGTGTGTGTGTGTGTGTGTGTGTACTTACTGGTGTTCCTGGTTTGTGTGCTCTGGTCTTTACGGAGCCGAACTCCCTCAGGGATGCTGGTGCTGCGGCGCAGGAGCCATACAGTGCATGATTCAGCACGACGCTCTTGAAACAGCAATGGACTGATCTAAGAACAGATCACAGAAATATATTTATCAATGTAGAGATTTGGTGGATAAAGAAATATAGTAAAAGTAGGTATGATTAAAGCACATCCTCTCAGCTTCAACTTGTCACTATGAAGTTGTTGATGTGTGCTGCCACCTTGAGTTCAAAGGACAGCATTAAATATTATAATATGTGTATGCAGTATGTGCTTTGTACAGTTGAAGACACAATGATAAGCTCTCCTGTGAAATTGTCATTCTTTTTCTCTCTCTGTGTGTGTTTGTGTGCGTGTGTGTATGTATACAGTATATTTATTTATTTTATTTATTTATTTATTTTTGGATTGGCAACAGAACAAACCACTGCTGTCCAAATACTAATAACTAGTATTATGTACTGTCATCAGAGCAAAGGCAAAAATAGTTATTAAAAATTAGTTATAAAAACTATTATGTTTAAAATTAAAGCAAAAGTTAAACAGGAAATATTTTAAGAAGTATAAAAAGTCCACAGGATGGCTAATCATTTCTGAGCAAATATATTGATAATCCATGTTTTTACTACAATAAATGCCTATTCCAAATGTTATTCAGTGTGATTCACACAAAAGAATGTCAGCAAGAAGTTTTTAATTATTTAAAATATATTTATTTTATTTAAAATATTTTATATATATATTTAATTAAAATTTTACTTAGATCAATTACTGATTTACATCATTTAATAAGCACTGGTCACAATAAGTATGTTGTCTTTATTATATATAATTTCAATAATTATAACAACAGAAAAATAAAATGTAATTCCTATATAAAAAATTTATTTTCTGCATTTAATTGTGTTAAAATTATATATATTTATATTACTATATATGTCAACTTCACATAATTGTTGTTAATATTTAGCATTTAGCCTTTTAACAAAATTGTAAATTCAATCTAAGTTTTATTTTAAAAATAAATAAAATAATAATAATAATAATCATAATAATTATTATTATTATTCATATTAATATTATTGTCAGTATTATATGTATATATACACATACATGTATATATAGTCAACATTCGAAGTGATTTAAAAAATATTTTTCAGGATTGTCCTGGGACAACACATGATATATGATATGATATGATAAATGATAATATAAAATGTATACCTCTCTCTTGTCCAGGAGAACTAGTTGGCATTCTGCAACCAAGCAAAATTTCACCTGCCACCCAATTGGTTCTGAAAGTGGCTGTCCACAAGATAACCAGTGAACTGATGAACCTTTCATGTCTGTAAAACAGAAACCTTTTTGAATATTAAGCATGAGAAATGAGGAAAGCAGAAGAGGCATTCACAGATCAATTACAATCACGGCAGACCTTTAGAAGTGTGTGTCTAAGCTGCTAAAAGAAGGTGACCTACTGGTCATGAAGCCAACTGTCGCACATAATGAACTGTCTATGAATGAACAATCCGTCCTGCTTGGCCTATTTATTCAGCTGCAGGAGTACTGTTTTATATAAAAGCAAAGTGCAAACTTGATTCAATAATACAGTATAGGCGTCAATTTCTTCAAGCATATTTACTGATTATAAAATACACGTTTAAAAAAAATAAAGGTTTGTAGTGCACATGTGGGTGGGACTGTACCATAACATTCAAACATGCTTTTAGATAACTGAAAATGACATAATAATGTTTATATATTTATATACTGTATAAAACATAATTATGATTTTACTGTAAATAAAGCCATAAACATGGTTATTGTAGTTAAAATCATGGTAACCAAAAATTCATCATGATTTCATTTGCCAAAAACATTCATAAATCCATGATGATTTTTTTGCAAGGGATCTGCAATCTGCGATCTGTCTGCAATCAGAATTGTTTTGTGAATCTTGTCTTCCAAACTAAAACGGTAAGCTTTTTCTAAAGGTATTGGGTAAGCAAGGAGCCTTATTTGGATGTATTGAAGGTAGATTAAACAAAAGGTTGGTTAAGTTACTTCCTAAAATGTCTGTTTGTGGCCATATTTCAAGCTACTTTTGTCGTGTAGATATTTTTCTTTTCCATTTTTCCATTTATTTTAAGGCCTAATTTGAGTTTTTTTTTTTTCAAGTGTGAAAATATGCACGATAAAAAGCTACAGGCTACAGTAATTTAGTAAATAAATACTATAGTGATTTTAAACCATGTTATAGTAAAGTACATGAAAATTCTCTGTTTGGGTAGACTAATTCTATGATTGGTGTGGTAAAACAATAACTAAAGCTATATTAACAAACTATACAATACTGCAGTTTTCTACACCCATGATAAACTAACTGCAGAGTTTATTGTAGTAAAAAGTATACTACAGTTAAAATTAATCAGTCTACGATTTAATTAAGTACTAAATCATTTATTAACTACAGTACGTTTTTTAACTATGATACAGTATATACAGCATAATACACTACTATTTGGTTCAAAAACACTAGTGTATACTATGGCTAACTAAAGGATTTATCATGAGGGAAAACTTTAAACTGTGATCTTTAATGCAACAATTTTTGCTTTACGTATGACTAAGAAGTGTACATGAAATAAAACACAACACAAAAACATACAAATAATGCAGACTACCATATAAGTGGCTACATAAGGCCTACAATTATCCCACCAATACGCTCCTACTGCATACTGTGTTTATAAAAAAGAAGACATTTGTATGTTTACCATGGAAAGCTTACTTCTTGACACAATGCTATTTTCGTCCAATACTACTCACCGGTGACCCTCATCCATCCCTGGTGCTGACAGCGGGTGATGTGTGGTGATATGGGGGTAGGGCCACCAAACATCTTGCCAGTGTCCAGTTCTCAAGAAACAACGTTTATAAACATTTGTACACCTGATAGATGCCTCAAAATGAACACACGCGTCATCAAAATTAACGTTTTCATAATATAAAACGGATGACGCTGCTCGGCGTGTGCAGACTTGACCCGCTTTATTGAGACGCGCGTGCTCGTGACTGTGAAGGGGACACGAGGAGAAATGTACAGTAATACCTTAATTAAATTACCGGATTAAACTCTCTAGCGAAGAAAGCAACTAAGCTGTCGACAAACACAAAACTCTCTCTCTCTTTCATGAACGTAAACTAAAAAAGCACAAGTGGGCGCTTCAGTTTGGACGTTTGACTTGTCTTACTTCTACAGAACGATAAACTATATTAAAACACATTTCACCGAAATCTGGAGATTTTGCCCTAAATTACTTTCCTCTCAGGTAAACACATGTCGTCGTGAAGGCCTGGCTCATGAATATTAAGTACGTAACTTATTTTACGCTCACTGATTGGTTGAAACCAGCTATTATAGCGACTAATGTAAACGAACCAAGTGCTTGTCTATTAAATAAGTAACTAAAAGAAAAGAAACACAAGTGGACGCTTCAGTTTCGACAGTTGACATGTTCTTACTAACTTCTACACAACGATAAACTGTATTAAAACACAATTTACTGAAATCTGGAGATTTTGCCTTTGTCGTTTTTATCTCAAACAACGTCGTCGTGAAGGTCTGGCTCATGAATATTGAATACGTAACATATTTTACGCTCACTGATTGGTTAAAACCTGCTATTATAGCGACTAATGTAAACGAAGCAAAGGCTTGTCTCGTAAATATTAAATAAGTTACCAAAAGAGAAAAAACATGAGTGAACGCTTCAGTTTCGACAAGTGACAAGTTCTTACTAACTTCTACACAATGACAAACTGTACTAAAACAAACTACTGAAATTTGGAGATTTTGTCTTGATCGTTTTCCCCTCAGGTAAACACGTCGCCGTAAAGGCCTTGCTCATGAATATTAAATACGTAACTTATTTTACGCTCATTGATTGGTTAAAACCGGCCATTATAGCGACTAATGTAAAGGAAGCAAAGGCTCTGATATTAAAGAAATTACCAAAAGCGTTCACTTTATGTAATTAATATAACATAGTCATGATTTTTTTCCTCATTAAAACCCTAGAATCAAATAAAAAATATATAATTGTGATTACAAAGAAGGGCACTGTGGCTTTGTGGTTAGCACCGTCGCCTCACAGCAAGAAGGTCTCTGGTTTGAGTCCTGGCTAGGCAGCTGGTATTTCTGGGTGGAGTTTCCATGCTCTCTTATCATTCTGTTTTGTTCGCATGGGTTTCCTCCGGGTGCTCCAGTTTCCACCACAGTCCAAAGACATGCAAAGAGGTGAATTGAATAAACTAAATTGGCTGCAGTGTATGTGTGTGAATTAGTGTGTATGGATGTTTCCCAGTACTGGGCTGCAGCTGGAAGGGCCTCCGCTGTGTAAAGCATACTGGATAAGTTGGTGGTTCATTCACTGTGGCGAGAATCCAAAAAATCTCAACACAGGTAAGACAAGACAGCTTTAAATTATTGCTGACAAATTGTTTTAATGGTCTGAAACAGGAATGAATGAATAATGACACATGTAAGTTTGCACATTTAACATGTGTGAACATTGTTACACAAAAACAAACACGTTTAGAATGTATGGTTTTGAGTGTGATGTGTGGAAACAATCATAAAAGCATTCAAAAGAAATTAATTTTAATCTTATTACGATAATACGATAGTTTGTTTCAGCTTTGAACTTTGTTAAACTTGTAACCAAAATATAAAACTCCTCTTAAAATGTGACCAAGCTAAAATACAAAATGTGATCAATACAACAAACATTGTATTTTGTTAACAAAACAGACGCAATTTCCATTCACAAATGCTTTTTCCATTGGGGAAATGTTATAAAAGTAAAAACTAAATCGTAGAAATATCTTTGTATACATGTTTTCCCTTTAAAATCAATTAGAAAATATAGGTTGATTTATCCAATAATAGCTTGCATAGCTGATAGACATGTTAATAGTGCAATAATAAAATGGGGCTAATCTTATATCCAATTATATACATGTAAATAATAAAGTATATTTATAATGTTGAATACTATAAAACTAATCAAGTCAAATTACAGAATCTGACAGCTTTAAAACTTCTCATAGCTTTCGATTTCCAATCGTCACATAAGTGGCCGTATCCACTTCCAAATCCATCTCAAATATAACAACAATCTTTGGACATCTTGTATGAAAACATAAATTTGACTGTCATCTGTGGGCAAATGTTGAAAAGAGCCTAAAATCTATTGCAAATAAAATGCAAATGATCACTTTCCGCATTTAGTTTCCTTCTGCTTATCCAATCTGAACATTTAAAAGCATATAAAATAGAAAGAAAATCTTCTCAAAACAGTATTTGCATCACTTTGGTTATATAATCACCTAGAACAAGTTCAAAAATGATGGTGGAAGGGGAAAAACGAAAGTGCTGACTAATTCTTTAAACATGGCTAAAAAGTACCGCTGTATTGTTAATCTTAACAAAATGTGTACAAATCGCTATAAATATTCCTTCTCCCAAAATACTGAATGAAATAACAATTACTTTAAGTAAACTACTTTCAAAGACAAGTGCTCCATGTTTCTTTAAAAGAATAGTTAACCAAAAAATCCTAATTATGCAATAATTTACTTCACACAAACACAATGAGAGTTATATTATATAGTGCTCTGCCTCTTCCAAGCTTTATAATTGATGTGAATGGTGCCCGTGTTTTTGAACCTACAAATAGCACCATTCATCCCTCATTAAAGCAATCCATATGATTCCAAACTTTAAATGAATGCGACCAATTGTGAATTTATAGGTTTTTATAATATATTTATGCATATTTAAACTTTATTATTATTGGCGTTCACAAGAAAGTCACATACTATGTATGACAGAAAAAGCTGAAGCACAGATATTAGAGCAAATGAAAACAGTGCTCAGGAATAAAAAGTCTAAAATGAAAAGAGATAAAGAAAAGTTTGACGTAAAAGATCAGAATATAAAACTTTTTTGCCCAGCCAAAGTAGTTTGAATCTCATTTTAGTATATATCGTAACTCGACTTAATTGTGTATACAGCAGTTGTTGTAGTTTATATAGTTTTAAACATACTGTAAATATTTTTGAGAAGGCATTTATTAAACCACTTTAGTTGTACGAAATACTTTTATGATGGATGAATGTGGTTTTCAGAGCTTTAAAAACTCGGGCACCATTCACTGCCATTATAAATAGGAAGAGCCAGGGTGTGACACAGCATTAGTTTGTGTTTGTTTTAAACAAGAAAGCCATATGTAACTTATAGAATACGTTTTCTTTTCTTGGTGAACTATTCCTTTAAACTCAAAACTTAATGGTATGAACTTTGAAATCCTGGAATTCATGGGGGTGAACTCTCTTTATATCTGAAAACTAATGAAATGACTTCACATTGAATAATACTGTCCATTATGTCCTACCTAATAATAAAACCAGCTAACATACTGCGTACAGTTAGTATTTGTTACTACACTGAATCCAGTTTGTGATGTTTAAAGTGCCCTAAAAGGACACTGACTTCAAGAAAACTGCAGATGAGATAAATCCCCCCAAAAAATGTATATAAAAAACACTATATGTGGTTTGTGGAAAATGACGTAAACAAAACTAGAACTCTGAAACTATGACTTTGAGAAAAAGCAATGCAAGTATAATCACTATGTGTGACGCGGCCCATCTGCTCCACACCTCCGTTCTGTGATATTCAGTAAGGTGTAGTTCCTTCCCACTCCACCAAATACTGCACCTTTCCTTCAGGTGTGATCCTGCGAGCCAGAACCTGATACTTCTCTCCGCAGGTGAGCCGACCGGCCGCTCCGAAATAACTGGTGATGGAAGACTTGAGGTGCGACAGCGAAGAGTCGTCCTCGCTGATGCTCTCAAACGTGTGGCTGTCGATGCCGTTTTCCATCAGGACATTTCTCTCCTCTCCAGGCATGTTGATGGGGCTCGGCTCTCGCTCCACCAGCTCTCGTTTTGTGGCCAGTAAAGTGTAGTTAGAGGTGGGCAACTTCCTCTTCCGACTGCCCACATTTTTCCTGGAAAAGAATTTAAAAAGCATGAGAATTTAGACCTCTCAGAGGAAAAAGGAAAGAAAGAGAAAAGTTTCTTTTAAATGTATTCGATAAACTAATCAAGCAATTGATTTGCAATAGCAGCAGGCATGTGATCAGGTGAGAACAAAAAAAGAAGACGAGCCTAGACCCCTTAAAAAAACAAAAACATTCTTACTTACTACCAGGGCCATTGATATCGAAGTTGATATTTAGCCAAACCATATTGGTGTTTCATAACATCTAATTTTTACAAGGTGGGTTATTAGCCCAACGCTCAACCTGCAGTACTAAGACATAGACACACACACTACGGACAATTTAATTCACCTTTAGCCCATGTCTTTTGGACTGTGTCGTCGATACAGTGTTCCCAGGTGTGTACGAAATAGGAAAAACTTATCATTTATACCCCAAGCAATTAAGTCTTTAAATTCCTCCTCCCACAGATGATGGCTAGAAGATCGGATATCTATTTAAAATAGGTGCTCCATGTTCTTAAATGATTTATTTATGTACTGTACACATATATGCCAAATGTGAAATGCCAGAAGTCTCTGTGAGTGTATGCTGCAAATGAAATTTCCCTATGGGGACAAATAGTTAGCTAACTAACTAACTAACTAACTAACTAACTAACTAACCAACCAGAGCACCCAGAGGAAACCCGGGGAGAACATCTTCAGTGTTTGAACTCTCAGCAGTGAATATTGAACTGAACTAAAATTAACTTTACCACTGAAAACTGGACTGACACAGTTTCAATTTACTATAATGCATGTGAAGCTGCTTTGACACAATCTACGTTGTAAAAGCGCTATAGAAATAAAGATGAACTTAATTGAATTGAATTGAATGAAAACTCAGAAATGCTAACTGACCCAGCCAGGGTTCAAACCAGCAACCTTCTTGCTGTGAGGCAACATCGCTACCCACTGTGCAACCCTTAATAATAATAAATAATTAAATAACTGATTTTGGACACACAATTTAGGTACATTTTTTCAGTTTAATAGTCACCTAAGTAATATTTAATCGGTTTATGCTTTGTACTTTCCCTCGAGACAGATCCACTAACACGGTTAATGCTCTTGTGTCAGCACAAGGCCACAGAATATAATATTTCCTGTAGTTTAGTAGACTCTTTATTCCAGTCAATAACTCAAACAGTTTTCAGCCATTAAATCATATAAAGGCCTTAAAATATTAAGTTAAATTGAGTAGCCTTATAGGGTGTCACGATGGCACAGTGGGTTGCAAGAAGGTCGCTGGTTTGAGCCTCAGCTGGGTCAGTTGGGTCCGTAGTGAATGGGTGTGTATGGATGTTTCCCAGTGATGGGTTGCAGCTGGAAGGGCATCCACTGCGTAAAACATATGCTGAATAAGTTAGCGGTTCATTCCGCTGTGTCGACCCCAGATTAGTAAAGAGACTACGCCGAAAAGAAAATGAATGAATGAGTGCCCTAATAGGGCGTCACAGTGGCGCAGGGGGTGGCAAGAAGATCGCTTGTTCGAGCCTCAGCTGGGTCAGTTGGGTCTGTAGTGATTGAGTGTGTGTGGATGTTTCCCAGTGATGGGTTGCAGCTGGAAGGGCATCCACTGCGTAAAACATATGCTGAATAAGTTGGTGGTTCATTCCACTGTGACAACCCCAGAGTAATATAAAGACTAAGCCAAAAAGAAAATGATTGAATGACTGAATGAGTAGCCTAATATACTTTAACATTCCACCCCGAAAAAAAAAGTATTTTTATCTATGCATACTGTACAACTTTCAATTTCCTTCAGCTTAGTCCCTGCTTTTTAGTAGTTTTTATTCATTCTAAAATATTTTTATATATAAATGTGTACACGCACGTTATAGAACTACACAATATCATTATATTATATACTCAGTAGCCTCAATCTCAAGAACATGGGGGGATCTGTAATTATTAGGTAGATCATTGGTTGACTATGAACTTCACCGATACCCAGACCACCACCCTCCCCCTGCCAAATAACATTAAAAAAACAAACTTCGGATTTACGCAAATTACACAAAGTAAATAAATAAATCAAACTTATGATAAATAATAAAAAAAAAATTTTATAATAATAATAATTCTTAAAGGGACTAATAATATTGTCTGTAATTTATTTATTATTTAATAATAATATAAATTTTTCCCCATTTTAATTGTTTTTATTCCGGTCAAACTAAAAGAAATACAATTTATCCAAAAGAAAACTATATAATTAGAAATACTGTGGAATATTCTTGCTGTGTTAATCACTACGTATTTTATGCTATTTATATTATTATTTAAATTACTTAATTTATAAGTTGCACTATTCTTTGTTGTTAGAATAAATTAATTAAATGAAATAATGTCTTCTTTTGTGTTATCTGGCAAATTAACTAAAAAATGAAATTACACAGATGCACCAAAACTATCATCCACAAGATGTCCCTGTTTAACACTGAATTTTACTTCTTAGCCATTTGCCGTCCCCTCTCCACTTGCTTCTGTGGGCGTTACAGTATTTTAAAGGTCAATCAGCAGAACTGGACTTTCAGTTTTTTTTCCCTATGCTGTGAATCTTCTGGGGAGTTTCCAATCTGCAAAAACCCCATAACGACCACACATTTCAGCCCAAGGGCACATGTAACATGGGAAATCACAGCATGCAATCCGAATCCAATGCTGAGACCCTCATTTCACAATCATTACAGCTGCTAAAACGGGCCGTACAGCTAAACAGTATTAGTACATGAAAGCGGATATGTGTTTGTGAAGTGTTTGATCTTGCCCAAAACGAGGAGGCACAGTAGGGGACAGGGATCTGTCGACCCGCACAACTTTTACAGTGGAGAAAATCCAAGTCGTGTTTATTTTCCTCCACCCTCTCTCTCTGCCTCCCTTCAAATACCCTCAGGAACGACGCAAGAATACTAATGAGTGTTCATATCCTAAAATAAAGAAGACACTATGGGAGAGATATCAAAGAGCAGGGGGGGGCCTAGTGTTGACAAAAGTATTGAGTTTTCGATACGTATCGATACCAAAAACTGCAACACTTTACATGTTCAACAGACAGGCTAAATAAAGTCAAATAAAGCTAAAATATCTGATTTTAAAACACAGTCTAAAGTAAAAGTAACTAATTGAGGGAGAAATGTCTGTTCAAAATCATTCATTCATTCATTCATTCATTCATTCATTTTCTTGTCGGCTTAGTCCCTTTATTAATCCGGCGTCGCCACAGCGGAATGAACCGCCAACTTATCCAGCATTTGTTTTTACGCAGCGGATGCCCTTCCAGCTGCAACCATCTCTGGGAAACATCCATACACACTCATACACTACAGACAATTTTAGCCTACCCAATTCACCTAAACCACGTCTTTGGACTTGTGGGGGAAACCGGAGCACCCGGAGGAAACCCACGCAACCACAGGGAGAACATGCAAACTCCACACAGAAATGCCAACTGACCCAGCCGAGGCTCGAACCAGCGACCTTCTTGCTGTGAGGCGAATGTGCCACTCACTACACCACCGTGGCGCTCCAAATGAAGTTATGTGTAATAAAAAGAAATGACATTGGGAAAAAAGTATTGAACACATGAAGAAAGGGAGATGCAGAAAGACAGTGAAAGCCCAGATAGCAGCTGAAATATCCCAGTAGTTATTCAGCAACCCTCTGCCCTTCCTAATTGTCAATTAATGTTAGCTGCTTCAGTTCAACATTAGCAGGATGATGAAGATGAAACCAGGGTGGACATTTCAGCAAGACAATTATCCAAAGCACAGGCAAGGAATCTTTAAAATGCTTTCGGAGAAAGAAAATCATGCTGTAGAATGGCCCAGCCAACTACCTGACTTGAATCCAATAGAACAAATAAAATAAATATCAGATTTGAAAAGATGACACCAACAGGCCCATTAAGATTGTTTACACTTTGTTGAAGTCTGAAAAACTCACACCTGAGCAATGCATGAGACTTTATTCTCCTGTTGCCATCACCAAAAAAAGCTTTTCATACAGTATGAAGTAGGTATGGGGCGATAACCGTTTTCAAGGTAAACCGTGGTATGGAATAGTCAAGGTTTTCATACCGCCAAAATTTTCTGCTATACCGTTCCTAAGGTATGTGTAAGATCTTTTTATTTATGTTTTTTTATTTATTTTATTTTTTTTAGTTGTAAATTGTAAAGAAAACTGTGTTTTTGAAACTAATGAAGACAGCAAAAGTCAATGATTCACTTGAATTATTTAGCCTGACATGTTTACTGCTTCAAAATATTATAAATGTTTCTCAAAATAAAATATATTGAGTTCAAAGGGGAAAAATGTTTTGTTTTTAGCCAGACATTTAAAAAGAATTTATTTTTGAGCAGTGATCACAATACAGTCATACCGTGAAATCGTGATATTTTTATTCAAGGTTATCATACCGTCAGAATCTCATATCGACCCATGCCTAGTATGAAGTATTAAATACATTTCAGTAGTTCTGTACTTTCTCAGTGTGTCATTCCATTGTTATTACACATAACTAATTATTTCAGATTTTTTTGTTTTCTTTTCTTTTTATGTTTGTATTGTTTGAGATTTTCCCAAAATCTGGTTCAATTCAATGTCAACGGGTCCTTTGAAATATTATTCCCAGGAAAATAGCATGACATGTTCAATACTTATTTCCTCTACTGTACATATTTCCTGTTGGTCCATATCTCTTAAGTTCAATCAGTACATTGCGTGCAGTCAGGAGCACTGTGACAAACAGTGGGTTTGGAACAATGTGAGGCTGAGTAATTAATAGCAGACTTTTTCTTTTTGAGTGAACCAATCCTTTAAGAATTGTGAAATGTACTAGAATACTACAAGGGATAATTTATTAGAATCATACATTCTTTAGGATGTTATTTTATTTGAACTCCTTTATTATTATTATTATTATTATTATTATTATTATTATTATTAGCTGATCAAGTTAAAATTTTCTCCAGGCAAGTGAAAATCTGAAAAAATAAAATAAAATAAAATAAAAAAATACTTAACACTGCTTTATGTTTTAACACTTAGTTAAAATTAAGACCAGAATTAATATTGTAACTTTAATTAATGCTGTGTCTATGTTTGCCATGGTTTCAAAGGTGTTGTACAGAAGTTCAATACATCATGACAGCACTAGTTTGATTATCTGGCAACCTCCAACCAGCCATCCGTTAACTGCACACTGAATGCACACAGGCCTTGGATTCCTCTGGTTATGATTTTTCAAGGCCCACTGCAGTAGGTGACAAAAAAAGAAAGGAAAAAATGCAGACCAAATCTAAGGGATTACTAACTGAATAAGAATCCGGCCTGCGGGACATGAGACATCACTACCAAGAATGTGATAGTTTTTCTGAAGAAGTGGTGATTCAACAATGAGAGAGAAAAAAAATAAAACTTTGCTTTACAGAGTTTTGTGAGGAGGACAACAAGGAAAGGGCAGAACAGAAGTTTGCATATTAAGTTTTTCACCTAGAAACGAGGATCCTGTCATTATTTTCCCAATACTTATTTTGAATCTCAAGTAGATGCAAATGAGATTTCAGGGCCATGGCGATGCCGCGTGTAAGAGTACATAATTTAAATTTTAACTGAACTAATGATTTAAAGAACGTTCTACATCTGTGTCACGCTGTCAATCAGCATGTAATTAGCAAACAGAAATGTAAATCTGTTATTTTCTGTTTTTAGGTTGTGACCAGGAGAACATTAAGAGCCAACATGGAGTCTGTTTCGTACATTTTGTATTTTAATGTCATTATACACTCACTGGCCACTTTATTAGGTACACCAGTCCAACTGCTCGTTAACGCAAATTTATAATCAGCCAATCACATGGCAGCAACTCAAAACATTTTGGCATATAGACATGGTTAAGACGATTTGCTGCAGTTCAAACCGAGCATCAGAATGGGGAAGAAAGGTGATTTAAGTGACTTTGAGCGTGGCATGGTTGTTGGTGCCAGATGAGCTGGTCTGAGTATTCCAGAAACTGCTGATCTACTGGGATTGTCACACACAACCTCTCTAGGGTTTACAGAGAATGGTCCTAGAACAGAAAATATCCAGTGAGCGGCAGTTCTGTGGGCGCAAATGCCTTGTTGATGCCAGAGGTCAGAGGAGAATGGCCAGACTGGTTCCAGCTGATAGAAAGGCAACGGTAACTCAAAAAACCCACTCGTTACAACAGAGGTATGCAGAAGAGCAGCTCTGAATGCACAACACGTGTACCTAATAAAGTGGCCAGTGAATGTATATTTGAAGACAGCAGGATATATGAGATAATAAGAACTTTTTTCTCAGCATTGATATAAATGCAAATAAATTAAGCCTCAATAATAATAATAATAATAATAATATAATAATAATAATAATAATATTATTTGCACCCTTTAAAAATATATTATAATAATAAGTCATTTAAAAATGCCTTTTTCAATAAATAAATCAACATAAATCTTTTCAATAGTACTTTTTCCAATAAAACTCCTTCCAATCCACATGATTCCTGTCTTTCAGACCCTTCAACATGTTTACCTGCAAGTGTGTTTTTCTGTTCCCCTTTCCTGTTCATTTCAGACACACTGCATCTGGCCAAAACTACACAACATGCAAAAATCCCTGCTAATCAATAACAACACCACAGTGGAGCCTGAAAACACCTGGAACAGAGTCTTTGACCTTCAGCGCTAAAAGAAAACCCAAACACTGGACCACAAACGCTGACAGCCTGACATCCAAATTTATAATTGACTGATGGCATCCTCGGTTCTGGCTTGGTTTCACTGGCATTTTCAGCCTCCGTATTTAAAGGGATAGTTCACCAAAAAATTAAAATCACCTGATCATTTACTCTCCCTTGTGTGGTTGTAAATGTTTAAACAAGAATACAAAAGAAGATACTGTGAAAAATGTTCGTTGCTGGGACCTATTGACTTCCATATTAAGGAAAAAAAACAATGGAATTCAATGGGTGGCAACATTTTTGAAAGTATCTTCTTTTCTGTTCAACAAGAGAAAAAAAAACTAAAGTAGATTTTAACTAAATGTAAATGTAAAAGTGAATGATGACAATACATTTTAGTTCATTTTTGATTGAATTATCCCTTTAAGGCTAGAATAACGCTTGTATCCCTTTAAGGCTGATATGGGCACAGTTTTTCATGTCCTTGTCCATCTTTGCTGTTTGGCCTTTTATAAAGTATTTCTAATGTTTAAAAAAAACATATCTAATAGTGTTTTATTTATCAATCTGTGTCTGTAGATTTCAATCACAAAACTATTTTTAGAGTCAATCTTTCCTCAAAACGAATTTGTTCTTATATAGACTGTATGCACTTATATACAACAGATTTACAGATTTAGGAATGGATTAGAATAATTTACCTGCTAACATTCAATCCAATGCATCATTTAAGCAAACTTTACTGCCATATTTTACATTGGACTGTTATTGTTTTTTCTAAGGATCTTGTTGTTTAGGTGATGAATTGATTCACTGATCTGTACATTATTTTCATTTATTCATTCATTTTCTTTTCGGCTCAGTCCCTTTATTAGTCCGGGGTCGCCACAGAGGAATGAACCGCCAACTTATCCAGCATTTTGTTTTACGCAGCGGATGACCTTCCAGCCGCATCCCATCTCTGGGAAACATCCATGCATTCTCATTCACACTCGTACACTACGGACAATTTAGCCTTACCCAATTCACCTGTACCGCATGTCTTTGGACTGTGGGGGAAACCGGAGCACCCGGAGGAAACCCACGCGAACACGGGGAGAACATGCAAACTTCGCACAAAAATGTCAACTGACCCGGCCGAGGCTCGAACCAGCGACCTTCTTGCTGTGAGGCGACAACACTACCTACTGCGCCACCGTGTCGCCCCGGACATTATTTTATTTATTTTTAATCTTTTATGTACCATGAATATGTATGTATAATACTTCCTCTTTTGTTAATGTTTCTGTTTTGTTGTTTTATGGATGTTATGTAATTTTTTATGATGTTATGTGTTTTGTTTTCGTCTTCTTGAAAATCCCCCTTAAAAATTAGATGGTACATCTCTGGGGGTTAATCCTTATGAATAAATACAAATACAAATTTATTCATATCAACACCATGTAGTTTATTACAAAAATATTTGTTCATAAATAACTTGCTAGATTACATTCAAACTTAAAATTTAAAATTAAAAAATTGCGAAAGTTAATTTCCTTTCTGGTTGTTAGCTGTGTTTTCTGACTTATGTCGAGAAACGCAATTCTGAAAATCCTGTCTTTAAAAACCTCTGATAAATAATAAAACAAGTATTTGCACCTGACTTCATCCAACGATCAGATTTTTGTGCTGGAAATGTGTGCAAATGAGAGCATATTTGCATATTTACATTTCGAAAAACGAACAATTCGGAAAGTCTGCAATTATTCAGATAATCAATCAACTGAGGAAATATAGCGATGTTTATTTTTTTACCCTATTCACCTGCAGTGAAATAAAACCAGAGCAAACAAGTGCCCTGTAACCATAAATAATCCATAATCTGACAGCATATTTCTCAGCAAGCTGTCAGAGACGGTTTACACAGCACATCAGGTGGTGATGGACGCCTGTTATTCCTCTTTAACTTGTGGGCATCAGAGTGCAGCCCCAGCAGGAGAGGTGCGAATCTACAGCGACAGCCGCGCTGCCAAACTGTCCCGCTACAGCAATATTGATTACGCTGCAGTGGAGCTGTGAAGAGAACACTAGTGGAAGAGCCAGATGATAGGCGGAGAGGGACAAACCAGAGACACAATGACAAATCTCTCAAGCTCATGTATAATAAAAAGCAGAGCGGATAAAGGTCAACAGTGTGGTGGTTTAGCTGCAGTCACTGAGGTCATTTTGTGTCAAATGTGTAAAAGGTTAAACAGACTGCAGGTCCATTGACAAATATGTACATGTAAAAAAAAAATTATAAATAAAATCATAAAAGGGCAGCGCGGTGGCTCAGTGGAGTCGCCTCACAGCAAGAAGGTCGCTGGTTCAAGCCCTGAGTTTGCATGTTCTACCCGTGTTGCGGTGAGCGGTGATAAAACAAAATGCTATAGACAAATTAATAGCCTTCGTCACACATAACGTCACACGGGTCCCCGGTTGCATAAAAAGACCGGATGCAATAGCAAACATGTCGTGTTGTGCAGTAAGATGCGAAATTCAAGTACAGAAAACTTAACATTTACCCTACACCACACTGCTTTTAATGCCAACCACAGACGTCTTTGGGTAAAAGGGAGCTGAATGGAGTGACGACCAAATTAAAAATGCTCGACTCTGTAGTTCTCATGAAGAGAATTAAATTCACGCTATGCTGAATCATACACGTTACTCGATTTTGATTGCAGCAATGATTTCAGCAAAAACAGTTAAATATGGTTCATTAAATTGCAGACACTGAATGCTAATAATGAAATGTAATGAAATGCCGTACAGGTGCCGTTCGCCGTCAGAATGCAGTTGTTTTGCTTGTTGATGATTACCCAGGTCTTGTATAGCTTTGTCTTCTTTTCTTGTCTTTGGCTAGGCAGAACCTCGCTTTTTAGCACTACATAGTTTTGAATCTGGTAATCATGGAGCATTATTTCTTGCACATGACCACACAGAACAAAATTGTAGGCATCCAAAGACATGTAGGCCTTTAACTTCTCTCTTGTAAAATCACTTGGAGTTTCAGTATATCTTGGATTGGATGCTTGGCCATTTCGTCTTATCCAATATACATTGGAAGGGTGCTGCTAACGCAAGTGGACCTGTCAGACGAATGGCGCTCACTTTAACGTAATTTTGCAAAATAACTGTGATTATCACTGGGTGACTGGCTGTTATAATATGCTGAAAGCATTATGTAAATAATATGTATAATATGTAATCAATATAAATTATTTCTAAGACAACAACAAACTGTACCCCATCGGATGTCATTCCCTCGCTGTAAATGCTAGCGCTCTTGGGTTTTTTCTGCAACCTCGCTGCGCGCGCATCCTTAATGTTTACAAACATGGTAGTTCGTCTATTGGCTGTTTTTTTTAAATGAGTAGCTACTCTATGTCGCACCCTCTCATCATTTTTCAGTTGAGATTACGGCAAACATCGAATAAAAAAGGCACATTTCAAGAGTTCACACTTAGCTGATGATTGATTATAAAGCGTATTTGGAATGCTGTTCCGGGAGAGAGCCCTGAGCTCAGAATATCCTTGAGCCTGGGGCTCCCTCCCGTTTAAAGGGCGAGAGGAGAGTTTGAGCTCAGGTAAGTCTCGAGAACTCCCCCTGCTTGTGAACGTGCTGACATATATCTGACTAGAGTTGCCTTCAGATGCTATTTAAAAGTAGTCGATTTCCTTAAGTTGTATTTTTTTTGGACGGTAGAAGAAAACCGGAGAACCCAGGGGAAAACCCACGTGTACACGGGGAGAACATGTAAACTCCACACAGAAATGTCTCCTGGCTCGGGGAGAGGCCAAACCAGAGGCCTTCTTGCTGTGAGGCAACAGTGCTAACCACTGGGCCACCGTGCCGCCCTATCAGAAAAGGGGAGGAATTGGGGTGGAAGGGGGGATTCTTCAAGACGAAGATGACCGGAGTAGAAAGCTCTGGTAATTTACAGTGTGTCAGGATTCATCTGATTGGTGCAATATTCGAAGCTGATGTGGTACCAGCTGTGTTCAATCATAAGCATGTGATCCTCTCGAAATTAGTTTATTGTGGTAGTACTCAATTCATTTTATCATATTTATTTTTAACCCTTTTTGGATGTTTGGAAGCAGCAGAGTTATGAATGAAGGGGGAGTTTTCATTTTAGTTGTCTTCTAGGGTTTAAAAACATGTTTTCCACGTCTGCAAAGTACCAGCAGGTCACCTGCTAATGGTCCTCAACTGAAAAGATCCATTAAGGTGACCTCATATGTCAAATACACAGCTTTAACTTCACTCATATGAATCATACTGTAGCAGGAGTATGGCGGATTCGCAATGGCCTGTGAAGGATTACATCACAGCAGCGCTGAGCACTGAATCTACAGCCCCACGGCCAAACAAGTTCATATTTCAGCTGCATTAACACAAGTTTCCAGACTTTTTTTTTCAATTCTTTTTTTAGTCGTTAATATCCAATGCATTTAAGTTTCTTTTTAAAGGAAGAAAATCAATGTTTTTGTGCATCAAGAAATGTACAGTAAATGTTAGCAATGATCTCAGAGCAGATCTTACACTTTTTGCATAACATATTTTTACCACTGTTGCCAGATGGCTTTTTCATTAATCTTTGTTTAAAAAATCGAAAAGCCTTCATTTTTTACATACAAAGAGCAAAAACAGCATAACTTTTGTTAAACAACTTTGCAATTAAACTAATTCATGACTCAGAATTATCTATCTCACTCTGTGATTCAGTCTCACTGGCAGGGAGCTGTTACGGCGTTAGACTGTTCATGTTAAAGAGCTCCTATTAAGCTTTTTACACTTTCAGCTTCCTTTAGTTCTAAAGAAATTCTGTTATTTGAGCATGAATAAGACTTTCAAAATAACAAAGCACAAACTCACACCAAAGGGAGCTATTAATCTATATCAGTAAGTGCTCTTTCTGAGCTCAAACGGCTCGACTGAGTTTTCTACCAGAAACGTACACCTTGCAATACCTAGAATTGAAATCCTTTCTTCTCAGGGGTGCAAGGCCTGATTGAGTTGCGTTAGTAGTGTGTTGTCTTCATTTCAAACAGACACTGGTTCACGGATCTAATATACTAATACTCATTCTATTTCTTTCCCAAATTAATTTAAAATTCAGAGACATAACAAACCTGCATTTTGTTTGTTATATTACTTGTATAGGCGACGCAGTGGCGCAGAAGGTAGTGCTGTCACCTCACAGCAAGAAGGTCGCTGGTTCGAGCCTCGGCTGGGTCAGTTGGTGTTTCTGTGTGGAGTTTGCATGTTCTCCCTGCGTTCGTGTAGGTTTCCTCCGGGTGCTCCGGTTTCTCCCACAGTCCAAAGACATGCGGTACAGGTGAATTGGGTAGGCTAAATTGTCCGTAGTGTATGAGTGTGAATGAGTGTGTATGGATGTTTCCCAGAGATGGGTTGCAGCTGGAAGGTCATCCGCTGTGTAAAACGTGCTGAATAAGTTTGCGGTTCATTCCGCTGTGGCGACCCCAGGTTAATAAAGGGACTAAGCCGAAAAGAAAATGAATGAATGAATAAATTACTTGCATAGTAAGGCGGCATGTAATAAATATTTTTCAATACACTCCTGTACAAACTTTTTCTGAACGAGATAATTCATGACAGCACCAATAAAGATTATGTATAGGCCTAGCTATGTGTATAAATATGTTAATGTGTTATATAAAAAAACAAACACCACCACAATTATACAAAATCCAGGAGAATATAAATAACGTACCCTGCCATGCAATCGCTGCAATGAAATCTATGTCTTGTTTTGCAATAATCAAAGTCTTTACTGGCGTTTCGGCAGAATAAACAACCGTAATGTTAACATCTATATGCGCAGCAGCATTGATTGTTTGTTAATGGCAAGTTCATCGACGGAACAAAAAAGAAACGCAAGCCTTGCGACAAAAGTGGACGGTCATTATTGTGGAGCGCTTATTCCCCTTTAACAAAAATAAATAAATAATAATGTAGACTATGCTTTTGTATGCTTTCATCTGTTATTTCGTGATGTCTGGAAGATATCCGCATGGGGAAAAACTATAGTAATTTAAAATAAACCACATAGTAAAGTGTATAATGTGTACAACTCTTTGTTAATGAATGCTACAAAATACATGAGGCACAAGCTGTAAAGGCTCCGCCCTATTCTGGAAAGGATTCACAGCAGTAGTGCATTTACATAAAAAAATGCATAAAAACAGAGCGTTTTTATCTTCACTGAAACGGGGCTTGATCAGTCAGTTTTTTATATATATAATGAGACATTATATATATAATGAGTTGGTTTTCAGTGTGCAAGTTTCATGTTAAGTTATATTGTATTTAATAAAAATAATATAATAATATAATAAATAATAATAATAATATCCATAGCAATAATAATAAAAATGTTACATTTTTCCATAATATTAAATAATATAAAAACTGGTTTTATTCTAGCCGAAATAAAACAATTAAGACTTTCTCAAGAAGAAAAAATATTATTAGAAATACTGTGGAAAATTCCTCGCTCTGTTAAACATAATTTTGGAAATATTTAAAAAAGAAAACAAAAATTCACAGGAGCACTAATAATTTTGATGTCCACTGTATATATGTATGTATGTATGTGTGTGTGTGTGTGTGTGTGTGTGTGTGTGTGTGTGTGTGTGTGT
>CAIGQQ010035257.1:5441522-5464032 GCA_903798035.1 Danio albolineatus | reverse complement strand
GTAGCACATTCGCCTCACAGCAAGAAGGTTGCTGGTTCGATCCCCGGTTGGGCCAGTTGGCATTTCTGTGTGGAGTTTGCATGTTCTCCCCGTGGTTGCGTGGGTTTCCTCCGGGTGCTCCGGTTTCCCCCACAGTCCAAAGACATGCAGTACAGGTGAATTGGGTAAGCAAAATTGTCCATAGTGTATGTGTGTGAATGAGAATGTATGGATGTGTTTCCCAGAGATGGGTTGTGGCTGGAAGGGCATCCGCTGCGTAAAACAAATGCTGGATAAGTTGGCGGTTCATTCCGCTGTGGCGACCCCGGATTAATAAAGGGACTAAGCCGAAAAGAAAATGAATGAATGAATAATATAATATAATATAATATAATATAATATAATATAATATAATATAATATAATATAATTTTTTCCATTTATGTATAATAATTATTTATATGGTTTTCGATATATACCATTTAAAAATGTACATAATTTTTAATTAAATGTTAAAATTATATATATATTTTTTTTATTTTATAGTTCTAGTTCTAGTGACCATATAACCCAGGATAATTAAAATAATTGAATAAAAATCTAAATATCAACACATTCTAAAACAGTACAATAAATAAATAACATTTAATTTGACAATGAAACTTTTAAAAAGCTCACATAAACCAGAACATTGAAAAAAGGACCGTTATTTCAATTTGACTTTGTTACTAATCTTATCTTTCTCGACTTGTTTAATCTAGCCGTACTCCAGAGGCCAAAGCAAAGGCTACTGAAGAATACAGTTGATTCGACCTGCTGCTTGCTATTCAACACATTATACAGCACTGGGATTGTGACTATAACAGAGTTTATCAGGACTACCATTCAAAGCATGGCAGTCATTAACCACAGTTCACGGCTTTGTGTGATGAAACCCAACGTGCCCTTTTTATTATGACCGAAACCAACTCCAGATTTCTTCTTTATACTCTTTAACAATTCCTCTCAGACGGCCGATTGCGCCTCTGAAAGCTTCGCGAGCCCCAATAGTGTTTCCAATTCTCTCATTATTCAGGCCTGTTTGAGAGACGATAACCTTTACAGAAAAGTATAATTAAATCGCTTCACCCACCGTGTTGATAAAAAAAAGTGCTTTTTTTTCATTGTGATTGGGGAAACAGTGAGAGACCTTTCCGATATTTCATAGGGAAATGGATGCAAATGAGAATGATTATTCGAAAGTCAATAAATAGATGCTTAAGGATTCAAACGAAAGGTAATGAGGAAAGGTTAAGCGTGCCGTGATGAAAGCAGACTGAATTTGATTGAGACCTCATTATGAACATTGATGGAAAGGCGACAATTAATTTCTGCCGGGTTTTTTTTTACCACAGGTGAGACGACTTTATCATAAAAAACGAAAGGCCAGACGTATCGAATGAGCCATCAAACCCAAAGCATGCAGATTTCTGTATTAGCCGTTTAATTGTTACGATGCGCCTTGAGGTTTTGATGCATTATGAAGTCACTAAAGAGGACAAGGGTGAATAATGATCTAGCAGCACTGTGTTAAACGATTGTGCAATATTATGGCTTAATTATAGATTTTGCACACCATGTTTAAAGCGCAAATTTTTGCAAAATATGAGTGACGGGATTTGAATTCATTAAATCTTTTCTCAGCATTAGATATAAGTGGTATGACCAATATTTTATATAAAGTTGTGTGTATATAAGGCCGCACGGTGGCTCAGTGGTTAGCACTGCCACCTCACAGGTTCAAATCCCAGCTGGGCCAGTTGGTATTTCTGTTTAGAGTTTGCATGTTCTCCCTGTGTTTCCTCAGGGTGCTTTGTTTTTTTCCCACAGTCCAAAGACATGCGATATAAGTGAATTGAATAAACTAAGTTGGTGTGAGTGAACGTGAGCGTGTATGGGTGGTTCCCAGAACTGGTTTATGACTGGAAGGGCATCTGCTGTGTAAAACATATGCTGGATAATCTGGCAGTTCATTCCGCTGTTAAATAAGGGACTAAGCTGAGGGAAAATGACCGAATGAATGTGTGTAAATTAGGTTTATTACATTCCACTGTGGCGACCCCTGTTAAATAAGGGTTTTAGCTGAAGGAAAATGATCGAATGAATGCGTGTAAATCAGGTTTATTATAGTGAAGTAAATCTGAAGCTGAAGTTATTAAACTATCACTTCTGTTAATAAAATGCTGAAAAACTAATAATAAATAAAAAACAAATATATAAAAATTTATACTGTTTATTGACTAATATATTTTATTAAATCAAACTATTAATATAATATGATTCCGATAATTTAATTAAAAACACATTTAAATAAAAAATCTTTTTTAATATGAGGTAATTTCTATTTATATGCAGTTCGTTAAATAAATTATTTAATTATATGAATTTTTTTCTTTTAATTTAATTTTGATTTTCATTATGTCTTGCCAATGCTGGCTCGTCCCTAAAGATTAGAGTTTTAGTTTATGACCGCTTGTCAATATGCGTGCAAATGTGATCCGAATCAAAAAGCAGCACGACTGATAACTGTTCGGGCGAGCAAAAGAAAGCAGGTGAATAACGAATGAGAGGATGATCAGGCGTACGGTGAGACAGGCGATCCTTTAGGGTTTAAGGTTAAAAGAGAACTGATCGCACCCGTTGCATTTCCACGCACAGTTGCTTCGCACAAGTAAACGGGACAAGGAAGCTTTTTAGTGTCGGGTGCACAACTGATGTGATGCACGCAACTCTAATAAGCTCTGATGTTCCATTTCCTTGCGTGAAGCAACCGTGCCTGAAAACGCAACAGGTGCGATCAGTTCTCTTTTAAATAGACTGAAAAAAACGGCGCTCGTGCACCCACAGTCCTGCTGCTTTCAAGAGCTTCAGATTCTTTGTAAGCAACATCGGTTGCCGCTTTCACTTTAACCATTCTATGAACAGTAAATTGATATGCCTAACATTAACCGTGTGCGTGCTGTCATCCTTTAACTATCGCATACGGAATGTTTTTCACGTTTTCTTTTGCTTACAGTAATTATTATTGATATGGTTCAATTATTACCCTTTACAATAACATTGCTTTAATAGGTGATTGCCTCTCCATTTATGTATAGTTAACTGGTGATCTGGGACCTTCAGCCTGGACAGACTACTGTGAATAGTTTTAGATACATGAGAATATATATTTGCTACATTCCAATTCAAATTTTTTAACATTTTGTTGGATAAAACAGCTATATTTAGCTTTTTAAAAACATTATTTAACATTTTTGGCAAGGAAATAATTAGTTTGGTGTGGCTAGAAAGAAAATTGGTAAACCCTTAGTGTTAAGCCCTAAAACGTCATCTGAAATAAAGCTAGTTGCAATGCAACACAATGAAACCACAACACATTTGCTCATCCTCATTGAGCAAGGTCACAACACACAAAAAATTTAAATAAACAAGGAGGTATGTGGACATGACACATAATTTAAATCATGTAATTTTAGGATGCCAAATTGTAAAATTTATGCATATAAAATATATTTTCCAAACAACTAAATTATGGCTAGTGATAATGCTGAGTGGCTAGTAATGTTGGAAAACTACTAGCCACAGTGGCTGGTGATCAAAAAAGTGGTTTCCATCATGGTTTCAATGTCATGGTTTCCAGAGACAGTATTGAAGTACAGAAATTGAATAATAAAATGTAAAATAACACTGTAGTGTTCATTTTATTAATAATTCTGTGAAATTAACCTTCATTAAAGTTGCAAATTATGTACATTGTTGTGCCCGAATGCTTTAAATTAGCTTAAAATGCCTTTAAAACACACGCAAATGATAAATATTCACTCTGTTATGGTTATACTTTGCAATGTCTTCTCAACTGATCAACTATAATCCCTCAACATTGTAGCTCCTGTGTTGTGACTATTGCGGACACACATTGCGATATCAATGCTGAAATGATATATTGTGCAGCCCTACAACATGTTGATAATTTTTTTTGTCAACTTATTATTTCAAGTAAAAACATTTTTGTTTAAGTCAACTATAAAAAAAAAAAACAAAAATAATAATAATAATAATAATAATAATAATGATAAGGCGGGAAAAAAATAGTTTTCCAATTGTGAATTATTTAGCCTCAAATCAGAGCAAAAAAAACCCATCTGTGTGAAGTATGAAGTTGGATTCACCTTTTCAAGCTCTGCAGCTCGTCCAGCGTGAAGTCGAAGATGTTGGCCATATGATGGTTGCTGCTCCAGCTGGAGGTGAGGTCATTCTGCAATGACATCACAAACAAAGCATGAAATACTAATGTTAAATTCATTATCCGGCATCAGCTCTTTGTCATTAGGATCAAGCCGATAATCACAGCTTTGATTACAATGATCAGAGCCGTCATGACTGTTACACTCAGTCTAATGGCGTGTCTGAAGTTGTTCATGGCATTATTAGCTGCTCTGCCTGCAGTGTCGAGATCTGAGATTTAGTCTGGAGACTGGAGACCTCAGGAGGATTTGTCCGTTAAATGCTTCAGAGGATCAATGTAATCCTTTTGAGAAAATGCAGAGAGAGGGCTGGGGAGCGACAAACTAGCATCAAATGAGAGGTCTGAGATATTGAAAAAATATTTGTTTGGGATGTTAAAAACTATTTTTATGTGTGTGTGTGTTTTTTGGTTTTTTTTGCTGGGATGTCACGGTGGCTTAGTGAATATCACTATCGCCTCACAGCAAAGAAGGTCGTTGGTTTGAGTCCCAGCTGGGCCAGTTGGCATTTCTGTGTGGAGTTTGCATGTTCTCCCCGTGGTTGCGTGGGTTTTCTCCGGGTGCTCAGGTTTTCCCCACAAGTGCAAACACATGTGGTATAGGTGAATTGAGTTAGCTAAAATTGTCCGTAGTTTATGTGTGTGAATGAGTGTGTATGGGTGTTTTCCCAGTGATGGGTTGCAGCTGGAAGGGCATCCGCCGCATGTAAAACTTATGCTGAATAAGTTGGCAGTTCATTCTACTGTGGCATCCCCTAATTAATAAAGAACTAAGCCGAAATGAATACGAATGAATAATTACAGTAACCCTAACTAGGGTTGTCAGTAATAGATCACAACCGGTTATTATGTACTGACGTCATTTATCTCACATATGCTATGTCGCGATAGAATACTATGGTGAAGAAGCTTAGAAAAAAGAAGATAATTATGCACAATTCACTGCTTGTGAGTTTGCTGGACAGTTTTTCACTGGCACTGGCACTGGCACTGGCACAGACTGTTAAAGTGATACTTTTGGATCCAGACACGAGTGTGTCTGAAGAGTGAGTTTTCTCCATTGCGTCTATAATGGATTACCTGTGATAACATATATGCGCATATAGAATCTAACCTCAGCTGCTCTTCATTGCCCACGTCACTGATTGGTGAGTATTGGCAGTTTTACAGCCAATCACAGCCCTTACTGTTGAGCAATGACCAATCAAAGAAAAAAAATACCAAAATTTAGAAAGCAAGCAGGACAATATTTAAACTAGTTTATTTGCTATAAATGCTCATGTTGCCTTCTGTGTGTGTATTTGAATTTTGTTTAAACATTCAAAAAGAGAGTTTTCTTTGAGCAGGTAAAATTAAAGGTACAGTACATACATCTGACTGCTTGTATTAAAGGACAAACTTGTATTAAAAATAATATATAAATATATTTATACATTTTTAATACAATTTTTAACTTGTGTTGTGAAGAAAAACATAGTTGAGTATGGAAAGTATCGTAAATTCACCATGATGTACCGAGAAATCGAATTAATGACATGATAATCGTAACCGAGCCGAACCGAGAGACCAGTGTAGGTTCACACCCCTAATCCTGAACCTTCCAACAATCGATCAGCAGCGTATACTCATTGTTAGCAGCTTTGAGTGAAGCTACAGTAACTTGTTTTTCCTAGCTTGACTAGGTGGTTGTTTACGCAAATAAAAGTTTTCAGTCAAAATACAGAAAAAAAAAATTAATAAATAAAAAATGCCAGTTTGTTTACAAAAAAATTATTAAACATGTATAAATCTGAAAATGGGTTAGAAAGTGGAGGTTTTTTAAAAAGTCACCATTGTCGTTTCCCTGTAAACACACAAAAACAAAAGTCTTTGAAAAAGATGGCTTCATACGCATACATAGAAAGTTATTGAGTTGTACTGTAGATTAAAGACACACAACAATGGCAGAGTACATGGTAATGTTGCTACTAAAGTACAGTATTTGCTAACACTAATGTTTCATCAGAAAAATGTGGATTTACTTCACATTACAACCAACAGCAGACTCACACACCACATTACACACACATACACACACACCAGAAGCAAGCCGCCGACTGCAGCCACTTCCTTACAGATACTGTACAGAAACAAGTTGACAAGCGCCAAATACTAGCCTGGCATACGTAATACAGTGCTTTTGGTCATTTTTGGTAAACATTGTGGTGCAAACGTGAAACTTATCTAAAGCGCAAAAGGAAAAACTTTTCCATTTTTCCATTTTTATATATCAATGTCATGTAAACGTAGCCTAGAGTGCTGCTACTTGAGATCATAGTAGCTTGTAGCTTGGCTTCCGATGTAGCTTCACAAAAAATGAATGAAAAAAAGTGAGGGAGAGAAAAAACAGAAATGCAGGGTCTGCATGGCAGCAGGCGTCACAAAACAAAAAGAGGATCACCACAGGGTGCAGAGACATGCTAGAGAAAGCCAGGAGAAGATATTGAAGAGAAAACTTCACACAGGTCATATTTAAATCGGCTTTAAGTCTGCATACAACAAACTTTGAGGAGAAATGGCTTAAAAAAAAGAAATGAGCAGCAATTCACCAGGCAGCATGAAAGCAAGCTGTTGGGGGATTCAAGAAACTTTATGAAGCACTAGAAAATAAAATCTGAGTATAGGCTAGGATTTGCACTGACAGGTCAAGCATATAGCGCAACTTTTCCTGCTCATGAATCTGAGGACTGCACGAACTGAATTATTTAGTGTGTGTGTGTGTGTGTGTGTGTGTGTGTGTGTGGTTTAGTGATAGATCAATATAATAGCTAGGTCATATTTCCCAACATGGGGTTTTTGAGCTGATAAAAAGCTAATAATTAATCAAAGCATCAAATATAAAGTTGCAATACTTTAAAATGAACATCTAAATAAAACAAACAACATGTATATATATATATATATATATATATATATATATATATATATATATATTTATTTGTTTGCGTAATGACTGTCATTGGAGAACATGCAAATGTGTGGTTAAATTACTGAAACTGCACTTGAAGTGGTACTTCAAGCATATTAAAGTCAGTTAAGTAAAGTGACTGACAACTAGTGGTGTAACAGATCACAAATCTCACAGTTCGGATCACACAATGGTTTTTGAGTCACGGATCGGACCATTTCTCAGATCAGCAAAAAATGGAGAAGACAAATGTCATTTGCTTTCCGTTTATACAAAAATAATACTGCAAAAATCATTGGTATTAACAAACAGAACTTAGAACCTGTAATTTTAGTACATCTTGTACAACATATTATATTTATTTTCAACAATTCACACAAAACTTCATGTTTCATTATTATAGGTGTATCTTTTTTGAAAACCTATTCAGTGATATAATTTTGATGGTTGTTTGTCACCACCTGTTGGTTAAATCATGTAATTGCTACAACATTCACCAGTGTCGAGTTCCATTTAACTGTGATTATAATCTTTATATGAACATCAGTGTTCATATCTGAACTATAAACTGTTCTCCCAGTACTTCTGTGTTATTGAATTGTTTGTAACTAACTGGAAAGATGTAAAAACTGAATCTCTCAATCAAACACAGATTTGAATGCAGCGCTTCGAAGGATCAATAAACATATGCAAATCATTATCATTTATTATTTATGTTGCGCAGGGTTGAACTGAGACCACGATCTTTGAATGTTTAAATGTGCAGCTTTACACTGAATGCATTAATGCAAGCTAAACAAGCAGTGACAGAAAACACCTTTATTTAATAACCTAAGCAAGCATTAGGTAGGTCCCGCCACAACTCTTTCCATCAGCATTCTATTTTACAGGGAAGCCAAAATGCGATCTCTCTGCAATTGTTAGAAATGTTGGATTAACCAAGTTCAACAAAAGTTATTAATATGCGGGTCACACAGGTGTTCCGAACTGTGGGTTATGATCTGTAAAGATCATGGATAAACTGTGATCCGTTACACCCCTACTAACAACCTTGTGAAAGGATTAGAAAGAATTTTCAATTATATTGAGCAGAATTAGGAACAATTTAATTACAGCAGTTTTGATAATGTCTTATGTAATGTCATTGAAAAAAAGCACTACAGTTTAAAAGTCTTGAGGTTTGGTGAGTTTTTTTAAATGATTTTGAATTTGTCTCTAATTCAAACCAACATGATCTCACTGCGATTCGTAACTTTGATTAAGTGGCTAATTATTATGAATTCATACAATCCCATTCGTACAATTTAGTACGATTTTCTTATCCCCCAATGATGGTTGGGTTTAGAGGCGGGGTTTGGTGTCAGGCCTCCTTTTTAAAATCGTACATTTTCGCACAACTCATTTTGAATGAAGTAGTTACTAAAGTGAAAAAACATAAACTAGTGACGTTTCCTCATGAGATCAGGCTGTTCTAACCACAGCAGTGCTTTTTTTTCAGCTTAGCAGCTCAGTAAGAAAATAATTTGGCTGATATCTTTAAGCCAATAAATTATGAATTATTTTTGCCAGTTGATTCAGTTTAGCTGTGTGCTGCTGGCCTTAAGAATTTTGACTGATGCCATTTTGGCAATTTGTAAATTGAAAGAGAAAGATTTTGATGTTTTCTCATGTTTTGATGTTTTATGCAGTTAGGAATTTTAACTAAATAATTTGTGTGCTGCATTTTTTTCACTTTTGTTTTTGTAACCAGGCTACGCTTTTTTTTGAAGATGTATATTTATCAGACTATCTATCGGTTATTGGATTCCAAAAGTTATAGACATTAGCCAAACGAATGCATCTATAAGTTATTTCATTAACAATAAACAGCAATATTGCTAAATATTATTGCAATTTTAAACACCTGTTTTTTTTTTTATTTGAACATATTTTATTCATCACTTCTTTCCTGTAAAGCAATGTGAAGTTTCATTTTCAGCAGCCTACAGAAATCATTCTAATGTACTCAATAATGCTTATAATTATGAATATTTATGAAACTATGATGCTTTTCAGGGGCGGCAAGGTGGCTCAGTGGTTAGCGCATAGGCATTTCTGTGTGGAGTTTGCATGTTGCCGTGGGTTTCCTTCGGGTGCTCCGGTTTCCCTTTCAGTCCAAAGACATGTGCTATATGTGAATTGAATAAGCTAAAATGGCCATAGTGTATGTGTGAATGGGTGTGTATGGGTGTTTCCAAGTACTGGGCTGCGGCTGGAAGGGCATCTGCTGTGTAAAACATATGCCAGAATAGTTGGCGGTTCATTCCGCTGTGGTGACCTCTGAAATAAGAGACTAAGCCGAAGGAATGAATGATACTTTTTTCAGTATTCTTTGATAAAGAGGATGTTAAAAAAAACAACTCAAATAAAAAAAATGTTGTAAAATTAATGTCATTGTTGTCAATTTTTTTTTAAACACATTTTAAATGTAATAAAATAAAATCTTATTGGACACTTTTGAATTTTGAGGTATGAGCAATTATCAATTGTATTGACCTCTCTTGGTATCAATAAATCAACCACTAATTAATAAATTCATTTAACATTTAAAAATAATGTTAAATATTCAAATAATTCTGAGTATGTGTGTTCTTTAGCATCGACTGCATGGAATTTTCCTAATTTGCCTAATTTGAATCTGAAGTATAATTGATTACACCTTCCAGGTGGTCTTAACATAGCTGCTGTGCAACAATGCAGCTGGCCCAGAACAATTACAGAGGAGTGGTAACTGTAACACAGATTTCAAGCAGACAAGAAAGGTGGAGTTAGTGTGTCAGTGAAGTGTTACCCAGATGAAAAGCTTACGTTAGGAATAGCATCTTCCAGCAGCCACTTGGCCCTCTTCTTCCTCCGCTTCTCTGCAGGATCAGAGTTACTGCAACACAGGAAGATGAGAAACATTCACTCAACATAAATGAGCATTATAATGACTGAATAAACTCTCTAAATAAACCGTGAGTGCATTATCACCACCCACTAAAAGTGTTATTACAGATGCGAGAGCTGAAACTATTAAAACAATTAAAAGGCAATGTGGCTGTGTTTTTTTTTTACTGCAAACAGTGTGCAAATCCTAAAGGAACACCACTTTGTTTTTGGAACTAGTTTAATTTAACAACTCCCGTAGAGTTAAACAATAGAGTATTACTTTTTTTTAATCCATTCAGGCAATTTTTGGATCTGGTGGGAGTGGTTTTAGCTTAGCTTAGCATAGATAATTGAATTGGATTAGACCATTAGCATCTTGCTTAAAATGACCAAAGAATTAGCTTTTTCCTATTTAAATCTGAACTCTTATGTAGTTGCATTGTGTAACAAGACTGACCAAATTAAAAGTTACTATTTTCTAGGACGTTATGGCTATGAAATATGCTCTCATTCCAGTGTAATAATCAAGAAACTTTGCTGTCGTACCATGGCTGCAGCAGGTGCAATGATATTATGCAGTGCTTGAAAATGGCAACTTCTTTTTTGCACAGAAAGCGTGCCTTACCACCATAGAAACATTTGTGAGAGATGATACAGAACTTTTTTAAGATGTTGCGTAATATCACAACAACTGCTGCAGCAATAGTTAGACAGCAAATTATCTTAATTATTATTATTATTATTATTATTATTAATATTATTATTTTCTGTAGATTTTTGTCACAATATAACTGCAGAAGAGTCAAGCTTTGAATAGGAACATTATCTAAACTCTTTGGTCATTTTTGAGTGAGATGCTAATGGTCTAATCAGATTCAATGATCTATGCTAAGCTAAGCTACAAGTGCACCCACCAGACCTAGACATTATTTGACTGGATTTAATAATGGTAAATATCTACTGTTTAACTCTATTTCCAAAAAAGTGTTCATTTAAGTCCCTTGCTAAATTGATAAAGGATTCTATTTATGATCAGTCGACCGGATAATATACAAAAAGCACTGTAAACCAATTAATTTCAATTAGTCTCATAGATGAGTTTATTATTTCCATCAACTAGAAGCACAGTTCTTAAAAAAGAGGACCTTAGAAAGAAAAAAAAAGATTGTCAGAAATGCTCGGAGATTGTGAAACTAACCTGCTTCTGCTGACCACTTTTTTGCGGCCCCTATGTGCCTCACTCTTCTGGGCCTTCTCTGGGTACAACTTAGATGGTGGGTTAGGAGGGACCCTCGTTCTTAGTCGGAAAATGCATTTCCTCTTCTTGATCTCCTTGCCGCAGAGAAACCTAAAACAAGGAAAAAACTAAATGTCTTAAAAAAATAATAATCATTTAAAGTTTCGACCCCCCAAAATAGTCTATATTGTCTTGTTTTTTTTCTTCAAAATTGTCAAAAATCTAAGTTATTCCATATGATTCTACTGTACTTCAAATAAATAATAATTATTATTTCAAGAAGAATTTTCTAGACAAGTTCATTAATTTTCCCTCGGCTTAGTCCTTGATTATCAGGGGTCGCCACAGCGGAATGAACCGCCAACTATTCCGGCATATGTTTTATGCAGCGGATGCCCTCCCAGCTGTAACCCAGTATTGGGAAACACTCTTGCATTCACACACGCACTCATACACTACGGCCAATTATTCATTCATTTTCTTTCTGGCTTAGTGCCTTTATTAATCAGGGGTCGCCACAGCGGAATGAACCGCCAACTCATCCAGCATTTGTTTTAACAACATTTTATAGGCTGCTTTAGAAAATGTTGCAGCACATTTAAGATGCTAAAACATTAGATCCATTGCAGAAAATATAGTACACTTTAACTTCAATCAGAAAAACAAGACATTTTTTCTTACTTGCTTTTATAGTTGTTGAGAGCATCGAGAATAAACTGGCCTCGTTCAGGCAGAGGGGTATTGGAGAGCTGTAGATACAGAAACAGGTGAGAACATCTTTGAGAGAAACAGATTGCGATGTGGTGTTTTATTATGAGACGTTTCCTTTGCTGTTGCCTTGAGCTGTCATGTTCCAATGAAGACAAATGAAGCCCTTTGCTGTAGTTGTTAAGTCTTCCATAAAGCAAAGTGTGAGCAATTTAGCAGTGCTGTTTTCTCAGATTACATATGGCAACAAACAAGCGATTAGAGTGACAAGCGATGACGCGCAATAAAAAAATTGACTAATTTCCACTATTCATTTCTTTCAAAACAGCTGCTATTCACTGCCTAGCAATTACAACCACAAACCGCAAGCACTTTTGTATGTATGTTGATGTTTTTGTTGTATGCCTTTGTATTTAATCTGTTGTAAAGGTTAAGTGTGTCAGTTTGCACCACTAGTGGATCAAAATAGAATCAAATGCACACTATAGAGTTGCTAGGGTGTTCCCTTATGGTTACTATGACACAGTAAGAGTGGTCTAGGAGTTACTATGCAGTCGCAAGGTTGTTCTGGTTGCTGCTATGAGGTTGTCATGTGTTTTTAATGTTGCTATGTGGTTGTTGAGGTGTCTAATGAGGTTACAAGGTTGTTTTAGGTCTTGCGTTGCTATGTGGTACTGGGTGTTGCTATGTGGTTCGTAAGATGGTATGAAGTTGATAGGCTGTTTTGATATTGCTATAACATAGCTAGGTTGTTCTGGTTGCTGCTATGAGGTTACTTGTGCTTACTAGGTTTTGTTATGTGGTTGCTAAGGGGTTTATGAGGTTACGCCATTGGATTTACTAGGTTGTTCCCGGATAGGATGTTCTAAGTGTTGCTATAAAGTTGCGAGGTAGTACTGGTGTTGCTATACAATTTCAACATTGTTGCTATGCACTTGCTAGGTTGTTCTGGGTGTTGCTATGCAGTTGCAGAGTTGGTCTGCCTGTTTTGGGGATGGCTAAGGCGTTCTAAGGGTTTTAATTTGCTAATAGGGCATAAGTACAGTATTAGTACAGTGTTCTATGTGCTGGTCAGGGGTGTCCAAACTCGGTCCTGGAGGGCCGGTGTCCTGCTGAGTTTCGCTTCAACTTGCTTCAACACACCTGCAAGGAAGATTATAGTATATCTAGTAAGAGCTTGATTAGCTGGTTCAGGTGTGTTTGATTAGGGTTGGAGCTAGACTCTCCAGGACACTGGCCCTCCAGGACTGAGTTTGGACACCCCTGGTCTAGGTGGTTTGGGGGTTGTTAAGATGTTTTTAAGGCATTACTAGGGTGTTCTATGTGATAGTACTGTATGTAGTGTATGAGATCTTGGATAGAAAAGGTTTGAAACTATAACCTTGCCCATCTGGAAACGATCCCAGTTGTTGCTGATGAAGGCTACAATCTCTTCCAGTTCAAAGTATTTCTTCTTACTTTGGACTCCCAGGTTGTAAAGGGCAAGATGGACCACATCCACCCTGTGTGGACAAAAGTGTAAAAATCTCATGAACAACTTACTTCTAGCTCAGATTTGGTCTACTATGTTTAGCCTTAAAACGGAAAAGCTCTTAGATCATGACACCCTCCAAAATCTGCATGAAATTTCACATGCTAAAATGTTAAATAGAGTGCGGTTTTGTTCGCAAGGCAAGGTCCATTTTAGCACACTAGACTTAAAACTTAAATCCCAACCGAGCCTGGCTTCATACCTAAATATCCAACACATCCAGCTCAATGTATTTCGAGAGTAATCCCCTGCTATCATAAGAAATCCTCTCAGCACCACATCTTCACTTCAAATGGCTATTCCTCATTTGGGACAAAAAGCAAGAATCAATGTCCAGAAAACTCTATGCCAAAAAAATACACCCTCTCTTTGCTTTCTGAAATAGCTGGGCGCTCCAGAGAAAAAGCTCCGGATGGAGGGCTCCAGTCCACATCAATCACATCCAACACTTTGACTACATAATTCTGACACGGATCTGGGCGCAATCATTCGCGAGGGGGAAAGAAGAGCTGCCATTTACCATCTGAGAGCCAGCCGCTTGATGTATTCCACTCCTTTATTGCACACCGCACAAATGAACAAGTAAAACCTGCGAGAGAAAGGGACAGAAAATGGAGTCATTTAAATTACACACCTTGGAGAGGTACAAATGGTGCTGCGGCCGTGGAAAGATTGCGCTTGACAGTGTCATTATGATCTTTTAAAGATCCCCCGACGCATGTAATCTCGCCCATGTGGGACGCCGCATTAAGTTTGTGGCAATATTCACTAATCATCACCGTTGAGATGCTGCAGCATTCATGGTTATAGCATTCATTGATCTTTCTGAAAAGCAATGGCTTATATTTCATTACATAATGAGTAACGCCGACCCGAAAATCTGAATGGACGGATTCAGCGTTCGAAGCCACCAAAGAGAAATTTTCAGCGGCAAGGATTTTATCTTAAGCACGAAACGCAAAACAGTTATAGAGTCCAAGCCAATCATGTGAGTTTTAATGTTTAGAGACCGATTGAAATGATTTAAATGACTGTTTATTGATTAGGTTTTAGTAGTAAAAGCTGGGTTTGATATCTCCATCTGGAAATAGATTTTTAACAGTAACTGATACAGCTTTAAAGACAGACTTGTTGTGAGCTCTGAGGTTGTTAATTGATTCTATATGCTTTGCTTATCTTTCACCATTGTGCATTCTTTTTTTCTTCTTCTTTTTTTTATTATTTTTTCGGGGTTTTCACCTTTATTAGATAGGACAGTAGAGACAATTGACAGGAAAGCATGGGGAGCAGAGAGAGGGGAAGGATCGGCATAGGACCGTAAGGCGGAATCAAACTCAGGTCACCGTGAGCACTGGAGTACATGTGTCGACGCACTAACCACTACACTACTGGCGCCGACGCCATTGTGCATTCTTTTTGACATATTTGTCTGCTCAGTTTGAGTTTTTAAGCACAATTTGACTTGATTTATTTAACATTTAGGTATGGAAAATTACTACAATAAGGACATTCAGGACATAAATGGTAATGCAATATTTTATCTCAGTGTCATTTAAGAAAAAAATCATGCATTCTTTGCTAAAAGGGTTGGAAATTAAATACTGGATGAAAGAGATGTCTGATGATCTTGCTCTTGAAAAATTAACATATGTAATCAGAGATATTTTTAAGAAGTGAGGTCTCCCTTCACTTTATAAAAGGAGAGATAAAAATGGAAGTCTTCGGAAAGATGACTGTAATTTGAAATTCAATGTAACAATGTGCTGATCAAATCACTATCAAACAGATGAGAGACATTTTAAGTCAATCTCTCTCTTTTGTATGTTGTAGTGCTGTATTTATACCATAGTAATCTGGTAGTGTTTGCTTTGCTTTGGCCTTTTTAGGGTTAATTATTGTGATCTCCAGATTGCAACAGAAAAATACTGGAAAATCTCTGAGCAAAATAACCTGTCTTGTCATCACTTTAGATATTAAACTAGAGAATCATTCAAATACTAGCTCTAAAGTGACGTGTGTGAAGTAGCAACTGTTCTGACGTCAGCAGCAGATGTAAATGAATGGCGGAAGAAAGTAGTTCCTTGTACAAAATGATTTTTGAGACTCTCTGTGTTTGATTTTCTGTTTTATATACACAATTATGCCGTCGAACAGTTGTATAAACGCAGTATCACACTCGTAGCAGTGTGATATGACTGTATATCATCACTGGTGAGATACTAAGGCACTCGGCCTGCAGTTTCGAGTCTCCCAGCCATATCACACTGCTACTCGAGGGATATTGCATACATATATATTATATTGGTGAATTTTAATGCATTTTGTTTATAACTTTTAAAAAATATTTCTTATTAATAATTGTTGGAGTGGAAAAATACATTCTCCAAAATTATATAAGTTAATATCATCTACTGTTCAGTGAGTTATGTAATATAATTATTGTACATTGTACATTGTGATATAATTATAATTGCAATATAATTATTGTACATTGTACATTGTGACAGAACGTACTGACCACCAAGTAAAGCACTGGCGCTCAGATATAAGGACCAGCTGGCTGCTGATCGGCATACGTAGTCACCAAGTGATCATAACACACGCAACACAGTCACGCGGAGTAAGGAACAACACAACCACATGACGACAACAAACACCACAGAAACAGCGCACGCCTCCGCAACTGTGACAATTTTAATCAATAAAAACAAATTTAAAAAAATCTTTCTTATTTTTTCCTAGTTTTGGCAAGTTTTCTGCTTTTTAAGGACCTTTTTAAAGTCCAATTTAATTACACTTATAGTCTTATGGTAAAGATTTCAGAGTTTTTTTTGTAAATATAGATAAAAAAATGTATGTGTGTGTAAGAGGTTTTGTTTTATCGTCACATACACAAAAATCCGTGTGGAAAATATGAATGTAAAAATTAGGGATGCACTGATACCACTTTTTTTACAAACGAGTACGAGTATTTTCATTTGTGTACTCACCGATACCGATACCAATACTTAATAGATTAGATTTGGTTTCAATAAACGTGCAATTCATTTGAAAGGAGTTTTTTCATTTGATAAAAAATCTACAGAAACAAAAAAAAAAAATCAATCAATCAAAGAGTGGCTAGTTTGTATGAATGTGTTTTAATATAAATAATATATACTTAGCCTAGATTATACGCTGCCATATAGGCTAGCCATATGGTGCGCACGCGGGAGATCAAAGTCGGTATTGATATAACCAAAAGCAAGATCATATTATTATAAACATTCCATTAACGATACTTATTGAAATATTTATACATGTACATGAAGTGTTTATTGAGATGAAGTGAATTCTATGAGCTGTCTGATCTTTACAGAAGCTGTAAACTGACAGGCGCGCGGTGACCGCAGTGAAGTTCAGCTCTGACGAGGTGCTTTTATTTAGCCTGTCTTTAGATTTTTTTCCATAAAGTTCTATTACTTAAAATTTCTTTTTTTTATTTATAGTTCATATATAAAATGAGTGCTAGCTTGTTTACCTGTTATCATTATGCAAGGATCATATTTTTATTTTCAGTTTATTCTTCAGTAGTCTATAGATTCATTAATAATGTATTTTATAAAATGATTGTTTATAAAGACTAAGCTATTAATATATAATAGATTAATTAATACATTAAGACATTGAAGGTAGGACAACATCAGGTAGGACAACAAATTACATCCATGTAGTGAATTACTGTTGAGTGGTATCAGTGCGTGGTATCGGCCCTTCATTTACGAAATCAGTATGAGTATTTCAACCAAGTATCAACCCGATACCCGATACTGGTATGGGTACCGGTGCATCCCTAGAAAAATACATCCAGAACCAGCACCACTGAAAAAGTAGGCAGACACTAATGCACTACTTTGCCGTGTTTCATCATATTAATAAATGCAATAAACTTGGGTTTGTGCATCATATTGATTTTAGAAACTCCACCTTGAGCCCCAATACAATCACTGACACATTTCTTCAGTGATATTTAATAACACAAAGTCAATTGCTTTGCAGAAAAATTAATTGATTTAAAGCAGAAAATGTGAAATCCATACTGGAGGAAGGCAGAATGGTGTTGTGCAGATGCCATTTGTTTTGTTGTGGTAAATTCAGTGATAAACGTAGCTCTTTAACATACCTATCTCCAAACATCATGGAATCCTGTAGGCACTGCGTACACGCTTCATGAAACCACTGCTCACAGCGAAAGCATTGCAGCATTTTCAGATACCACCTGATGGGCGAATCACAGGAGAAGAAATGAACTGTGCGAGGTTTCTTATCAGACACGAACCACAAAGGCCCAAACAGACCAATTACTTTTCAGCATAAACAAAAATAAAGGTAGGCAACGCAAGTGTGTGTATAACAGCAACAATAGCAAAACCATCTGTACATGATTTACTACATGTTTTTAGTAGCTGGAGTGGGAACTATTAGGGATGCATCAATGCCATTTTTAGAGACCAAGTATGAGTTATGATACTGACAGATTTAAATACAACAGAAAGACATTTCAAAAGCAAGAATCATACCCGATAAATAAAATAGTCATATCATAAAGCTCATTAACTTGTGCTCATATAGCAATACATTTTGTAGGCTGTTATTGTAGTATTGTTTTATATTATTAGAGTGCTTATTAAGATATTGAATAAGCATTTTCTTTTATATTTGTTATTGTATTATAATTTTTAGAAACATAAAAAGAACAGACAACTCCTTTATATAACAATAATCTGTTCAAAATGTAAATTAAAGCAAGAAAAAAGACCAAAAAGTCAAATATGAACTACAAAAACAATGCAATATATGTGAAAAAAATAATAATTATAACAAGTCTTCAGAAATGAATCAACATTTTTAGTCCTTATGGTGTGTTAGATGAAAAAGACTTACATTTTGCAAAAAAAATTCAAGAGGTGGTGTCTCTAATCCTTTACTTTGCCTCTTTTTTAAATGTATGCTTTTTTAATGTCGATTTTAATATATAATTGAAGTCAGATTTATTAGCCCTCCTGTTAAATTGTAATTTTTTCCCATTTTTTCAACACATTTCTAAACATTATAGTTTGTTCTGTAGACAATCTGAAAACATCTTGCTTAAGGGGGCTAATAATATTGACCTTAAAATGGTTTTTAAAAAATGTAAACTGTTTTTATCCTTGTCGAAATAAAAAAATAGGACGTTCTCCAGAAGAAAAAATATTATAGGAAATACTGTGAAAAATTCCTTGCTCTGTTAAACATTATTTGGGAAATATTTGAAAAAGAAAACAAAAAAATACAGGAGGGCTAATAATTGGACTTTAACTGTATACGATCGAGTAATTTCCCTTATTATAGTCCAGTTATTTATAATTGCATCATACTTTTTAAGTAAATCTTACATCTAATATTTAAATTTTATTTTAATTGATCTCAATTAATGAAAAGTTAAATTATTATTTTCTTAATATTATGTTTGTAATTATTATACATTTTTTTTTACAGTTTTAGTTTGTAGTAGGTTACAGTAACAACACCGCATTTGTTATGGTTATTTTTAAAGGGGTGGTCCATATTTTAAACTTTAGTTGATGCGTAATGTAGCTGTGTGAACATAAAAAACATGTCTGAATATAAGACGCTCAAAGTTCAATGCAAAGAGGGACATTGGCTTTTACAGAGTTAGCTTAGCAAAGCCTACAGCGAATGAAGTTTGGGGGCTACAAAAAAATATGTTATAAAAAATAAATGATAAGTGATAAAATAATGATGTCATAAACCCTACAGGTTACAAGCATACAGCTCGTGCAGTGAAGGGGCGTGGCCAGATGTGCGGTAATGTTATAGCAGGACGCTTCCCGGTGACATGGAACTGATCTGTGAATCTTAATAATATATTAATAATAATAATTATGTTAGCTGACCAATCAGAGCCTCTTGAGGGCAGGCTTTTGGAGGAACTAGGAAATATGACAGTTGTTTCATGTTAACCGAGTAGCTGTATTGACCTTATGATCTGCGTATGAGCGGGCACAGCCATTTGAGTCTTTTTGTCTCGAGATTTCCGGTCTCATTCACTTCCATTCATTTTTAGACATTAAAAACAGCTCGTTTTGCTGCTTGATGTTGTAAACTGATGTTTTCTTAATATATTATTCTATTTTGTCTGTGTAGTCATGCAAACACTTGTTTTAGAGTGAGTAGTTTGACCGTTTTCAGCCATTTATTATTCCTAGTCATTTCTTCCATAGGCGACTGAATCTGAAGTTCTAAAACAATCGCAAAAAACGGGCGCACTTCAGCATTGAAGAATAAGCTTAATACCTCACAAATGAAGAGATTCGACCAGATACTTAGTCTGCTGATGGTAACCGAGTCAGCAGCTGTGTATTATTACACAAATACGTTAGCATACTGTTTACATTTATGGCTTACTTATGTTAACACAGACCTTACAAGATATTACTATTTATTTATATTTTTACTTGCCTTCCATAATATAAAGGCTGCGTGGCTACAGGACCTTCCTAAACCAGCGATGCACAAACATCCTGTAGTCTCCACTGATCCCTGCTTACTAAGTAGCACCCACGCTGAGTGGCATGGACTGCTCGACTGGCTGGGGTGCACATTTGCTTTTAAAAAGACGAAATCCCCCACGCTGTGTCATAGAACACGACCAACTTTCCCATTATGTAAATATTGGTAGGCCTCGGTACTTTTATAATTCTTCATAAACGCTCCATCTACTCCATGTGACAGGACAAAGTGATTAAAAATATCCTCGTAAGTTACCTTTGGCTCATATCGTCTACCCACATTAACGGTAACGATGGATGGGACAATATGAGACCATCTGATTGTTCCAGGGACGTTTCACCGTTCTCCCAGCTCAAAACATTTACTGAACTAGCATTATATGCCATTTTTCTAAAATGACAGCTAACTTTACACTATGTAATGACTTTCTGAAGCAGTCATCTGATGTACTGTGTCGGCGTACCGGAAGTTGGATGACAAAATGCAGAAGAGCGAAGTATTAAAAGTGGGCAGGGCGGAATAAGGTCAATATAATCAAAGTAAGATGTATGAAAAAATAACGTGATTTTTCACAAGTGAAGCATGAGCACACATCGCTTTGCACCCCATAAACACAACCAAGCTTTAAAAATACTCTCTGGATCACCCCATTGAGGTAAATATAAAATGCAAACTTACATTTCACCCGCTGACATCCATTTATTATCACAGCGCACACAAAATACAGTAGATGCTAAACAGTGTTACAGGCTTTGACACGATAATCAGCTGACTACTTTTAGGAAGCAAAGTAAAGACTTTGTTTTTCTGCAATCCTGTGCCAGTCTCTGTTTTGCCGTATGTTGCATAAAGCAATTTTGTTTTGATCAAAATGATTGCGCTGAGTGAGCAGACAGAAGCCGAGCACACGAGGCAGAGATGTGTGAGCACATTTGTCACGCTTTTCCTGCATTTCACTGAAACATGCAAACAAACCACTTCACAATCATTAATAAAACATTCTAGTGCTATCAAATTATGCCACAGATGTTCTGTCCAATGCACTGAAACTATGATTTGGGTACAGTGCAGAGTACTGTGTTTATATAGACTATAAACTTTTATTTTTGAAATTAAAGTGATTAATTTCAGTATTGTCAGTTTTCCAAAAATTCAACCTATTTCTTTATTTTTTATATACATTTTTTTCGGTTTTAAACAGGTATGTATAATGGAAAAAATGACTGCATGTCTACAGTACAAATGTAGACTGACAGAAGAGGTGGAAAAGTATTACAAGATATCTAGAATATGTATATTCAGAAGTTATTTAATCTATCTTTAGTGTAACTTGTTTGTGTAATTGGACGTACAAATCCTATGTAAAATAAGTTGTGATGGAAAACTTATTTTATTAATTTTTTTTTTCCCCTCATCTGTAAGGGTTTTAAATGTTTGAACATATAAATAATTAAAAAGAAAAAAAATCTTTAAAAAATTGTTTCATCTTTTTCATTTATTCATTTTCTTTTTAGCTTAGTCCCTTTATTAATCTCCCTTTGTTAATCTGGGGTTGCCACAACGGAATGAACCGCCAACTTTTTTCCAGCATATGTTCTACTCAGCTGATGCCCTTCCAGCTGCAACCCATCACTGGGAAACATTCATAAATTCTCATTCACACACATACACTATGGACAACTATAGCACATATCTTTAGACTTGTAGGGTTGGACATTTGGTTTTTAATAATTTTGACAATAACACTTTACAATAAGGTCCAATTGGGTAATTTTAATTTGAATGTCTTATCTAGAATTATCCAACAACAAGCAGTAAATATTATAGTATTTATTAATCTTCTTTTATGAGTGTTAATAAAAAGAAAACTGTGTGTGCAAGCACAGAGGTTTAAATTATATTAACAAAGTAAATTGCTGTCATTGATAATGTCTTACTAAAAATCCAATCAAACAGGGGTCAATTTGCTTCAAATAAAATACATTTAAGCTAGTTAGATATTAATATGTCTCATTTACATTCAGTTAATTTAGAGAGATTTAAAAAATTATAACAATAACATTCATAAAAACAAAAAAATCTTTAACTAAATCAAAATAAAAACAGAAAATATTAAAATAAAAATATTTTACCGACAATAATACACCACTGACGTTTAAGAGGTTTTTGCTGAACTATTTACAAACATTAGTTTTATGAAAATAACTTCTAATAAACAGAAATCTCTCAGGTTTGATGAAAAAGCATTTGACCTTCAAAGAACACATTTCTGAAGAAAGACATGAAAATAAAATATATTGATTTTAATATATTACATGTTTATATATATATATATATATATATATATATATATATATATATATAT
>CAIGQQ010035257.1:5425762-5441422 GCA_903798035.1 Danio albolineatus | reverse complement strand
TATATATATATATAATAAAAATACTTACTTCTTGCACATTTCAACAGACTGCTTGTTATGATCACCAGCGATTACTTCTTGGAAGATCGTTGCTGAACTGCAAACTCATCCATGAACTACAAATCGCTGTATGCCGTTACACACACCGATCACCATTGTCCACTGATCACACACGCACAGCTGACTCTCGTTATTAATGATTATCTGGACTATATATACACCATACACACATCAGCCTGCAGTGAGTCTTTGTTGTTTCACATCTATTGCTTTTGCCTTAGTCTAAGTCTGTTGGTTTTGTTTGTACAGTACTTTTGGATCGATGCATTTATGACCGTATGACTGTTTAGATTATGATTTTGGATGGCCCTGTTTGATTCTTGATTTTTGCTATTTTTGTCTACTATTACCTGCACGAATACTTTCTTTGATAAATTATTAAGCTTCACTTGGATCCTTCCTCTTGTGTTGACCCAACCGTGACATTGCTTACCTTCTAGTAAGTATTTTCAATATCAAAATGTATAAAATGTACACACTCAAAAGCAAATAATGTCTTTGCTGCTTGTTCAAACTACTTATTTAAAATGAGCTGAAAACCCAATAATTGAGATTTTGTTGGAAAAACAAATTTGTTTAATGTTTAATCTACTTAAATTTAAGTTAACTCTGATTGATTTGTGTTGGGACAGCATGAATGAATTGTGCAGAATCTTGCGTTTTTACAGTGCATGTTAAGCTTTCAGACATCCATTCAATTGTTTTCATAACACTTTACCTCTAGAAATCAAGTTAGAAAGACTGGAAAAATAATAAAAAGATGAAGACGACTCACTGCCCAGGTCCTCCGCAATAGCAATAGCACTGCTGATGGTTTGTGCGGTGCAAAGAGTCCCACTCGAGCTCCTCTGGATTATAGGTCAGCACCTGCTTCATGGCCTGCAGATCTTTGGCCAGCTGCCCTTTCTTCAAAGCTCCCCCTTTCTGACACATAAGAAAACACACACACGTCAACATTATCACATTCCTCAAACCCATTCATTTATACGCAAGAGGATGAGAAATCCAGGGTTCCCACACCACAATTTCCAGGACTTTTCCAATAATTACAGATTATGACTATTAGATTCAGCTATAAAATAATAAATAAATGAGCTTTTGGTGTTACACCTTTTTATATATAAAATGATTATCAGTTTCTCTAATGATTTCTTCAAAAATGTAGATTATTTTCAGTGCAAAAACACGGTTGTATTTTACTAAGAATTTTCTGCTCTGGCTTTATCTGCAACTAATCTGATTGGTGAAACAAACTGACAATGTTTTTTGTCTAAAAAGGAAGTTATGATATTTCTGGTTTAAGGAGCCATTCGCATAGAGTGTATATTTTGTTTTCGCAATGTGGTCATGACATGTATTGTAAGCAGTGCCGCATATAGAAATCTGATCAATGGCATTATATGCAAATTACTAACAAGTTTTTAATGTGCACTTTAATCCAAATACTAGTATTATAAATAACTAAATAACTCGTAAAATATTATGTTCTGTCATCATGGCAAAGACAAAAGAAGTGAGTTATTAGAAATGATTCGTTATTAAAACTATTGTGCTTTAAAATGTGTTTAAAAAAAAAGCGTTCACTCCGTTAAGCAACACAATTATAATTTCACAGGAGCGATAGACATTTTTGCTAATTGCTTCTTTTAATTCATTCATTTTTTTCGGCTTAGTCCATTTATTTATCTGTGGTCGCCACAGTGAAATGAACCACCAACTTATACAGCATAGCGGATGCACTTCCAGCTGCAACCCATCACTGGGAAACACCCATACACTCTCATTCACACCCATACACTATGGACAATTTACCTTCCCAATTCACCTATAGCACATGTCTTTGTACTTGTCTGGGAAACCGAAGCACCCGAAGGAATCCCATGTCACTGTATATATAATTAATTAATATATATAATAATTAATTAATATTAACTGTATATATCATTTAATCTGCAATCTGTATATGTGAACAATCTGTAGATCTGAACATTTAATTTGTTAATTCCTCTAAATAAATTACTTAAAACTAAAGAAGACCAGCAGCACAGAGTCGCCTCACAGCTGGAAAGTCACTGGTTCAAGTCCAAGCTGGCATTTCTGTGTGGAGCTTGTATGTTCTCCCCGTGTTCGTGTGGGTTTCCTCCGGGTGCTCTGGTTTCCCCCACAGTTCAAAGACATGCGGTGAATCGGATGAACTAAATTGGCCGTAGTGTATGAGAGTGTATGTGAATGCGAGAGTGTATGGGTGTTTCCCAGAACTGGGTTGCGGCTCCGTAAAAAAAATGCTAGAATAGTTGGCGGTTCAAGTCAATGGTGTGGTGTGCAGCATCATTCAGGAAGTTATCTACTTTTTTAAGAGGCTCAAAATCAGCTTAAGTAGGCAAAATCAAAAGGTCAAAGGGGTAAAAATCTAGCTGTGAAATCAATTTTTGACTAAGCAGTTGACTTTACTCAGTAAAAGGAAAAAACATAATCATAAGTATAATTGAGTTAAGAACACGCATGCAAACACATTCATTAATAGGATTCCCAGGTTTTCCAGATGTAGAAATCCTGTAAATAATATACACACAAGAATATGAAGCACTTACTCTCACAGCTAAAGCGAAAATGCACTTTCTGCAGAACCAAGGCGACGGGTCATCTGAGCTCTCCACTGTGGGCAAGTGGCAGAGCTGGTGAAAGCCTGAAGATGCAAGACAAGCATGAAGGACAAAATTTAGCACACACACCAAAAGAAAAAAACAACAACAACCGATCTACTCAAAGCCAATCAGATGTGTAAATACGAACAGCAGAGCTGAAGTCGACACTAATCCTTGAGACTTCAGAGAGCCACTTCTGTGTCCCCAGCGAGTCATTACTGTAGTGCAGTCTTACCAAACGCCATCAAAGACACCCAGAATAGTTCTCTGTTTGCTTTGTAGACGCCACGCCGTTTATAATGCAAATCACAGCGCATTTTCCACTCCAGTCTTTTAAAATACATTATCACAAGCACATGCTAATCAGTTTTGTCCACAGGCAGAAGAGTTCCCCAGTCATTGCGTCATGCAAGAAGTCATGGCAACATTTATAACTCCATTTCCATCATTTTTTTAGAAGAAAATGTAAGTGCTTATCTATTTTCTACTTATCAAAAATGGCTCTGGTCCTATAACACTAACATTTTTATTTGTAATTTACATAGTCCCTTGTTATTCACGGGAGTTTCAATCTAAAAAACCTGCAATAGCTGAAATCCGCCAAGTAGTCTGCTTTATTTTTTCAATTATTATTACATCAATATTATTAATTAATTGTTTAAAGCCTGTAAAACCTCTCACTACACACTTCATACACTTTTTTTTCAGACAAGCATTAACATTTACACACTTTTTTCTCATGTTTAAACACTGTCAAAGTTCAAACCTTCATAAAAGATTCTGTAACAGTGCCCTACAGCCGCTAACTTCTACCTTCCTTTAGCAAGTTCAAAGGTATTTTTTCTAACTAAATATATTATATATATTATAATGACTTGTTTCATGTGTTAACTTTGGGCCTTTGTGTTCCTCCAGCGTATTTCCCTGTTTTGCCCACCACTGAGCACTATGCCAGAGAGAGATTGAAATTTGTTTTGGTATGTATAGAAACATTTAACAATGTGATTAATGTTGTTACTTTGTCTTGATGTTTCTTTTGTTAAGTTTTGTCTCGATTTAGAAGTTTATTCTTGTGCAGTCATTTCTATTCATATTGCTAAGAATTATGTTTGATACAACACACACCTGTCATATAATACACCCTTGTGAATAATTGTGAGAGGAGAAGTAGGGGGATTGACGCCACACTTTTTTTTATACGTTTGTTATTGTTTTGGGAAAAGGGAGTTAAGTAAGTAATTGCTGTATTTTATTTTTACTTTATTTTTTCAGGTAAGATAGTTGGTAAATAACGATATTTTTGTTTGTTATTTTTGGCCTGGTCATCCCCTGAAGATATATCCTTATCTCCTCTAATAAACAAAGCTTTATACATTCAAATTTTCTCTGGTAGCAACATGCTTGTCCCCTACATTCTTACTCGCTCATTACGCTCCTCTGACTCTGGCCTTCTTGCTGCCCCTCGGTATCGCCTCTCTTCAATGGGGGGCAGATCATTTAGTGTCATTGCACGCAAACTCTGGAAGTCTCTACCACATTCACTCCATTATGTTAATATCTCAGAATTCAAATCATTACTCAAAACTTACTTGTTCTCTGAATGTCACTCTTCTGATTGCTAAACTATTTGTCTCTTAGGTCTTGTTTTGTAATTCCAGTTTGTTATTTTTGATTCCTTGTATGTTTGCAAACCTAATGTTGTCTCTACCCGTTTACTGTTTCTTTCAATGTCTGCTTGTACTTTTTCTTTTGTTACATTCTTTGTAAAATGCCCTTGAGCTCTGGAAAGGTGCTATATAAATAAAACTTATTATTGGTATTGGCTTTCTTTTTTTTCTGTTGTGATCGACCCCTAGATGGTCATAACACTTACAACTACATTACTTACAATTACTATCAACTGTTACTATAATTGTCTCAAAATTATTATCATAAATAACAAACAAACACCTTTGTACCCACCTTTAACCACAACACACTTTAATACACCTACAACGCATCTCAAAACATCTCCTTAACTTTTTTTTGAAGTATGAGTATTAATAACACTGATTTTGTCCTTTGCAAGCTGCACTAATAAGGTTTACATTTGAGTCACTAGTTCCTCAAATTAATCATTACTTTCTTTGAGCAGAAACAAGCTGTTTCATTGAGATACATCCCGGTTTCCTGATGAGCCTGGATACAGACGCCACTGATGTCTGCTTCACACTCACCTATTCCACACTTTCCGCAGATAAGAATTTCATTACCGGGAACCAGAGACATGTCAGAACACACTGAGCATTTGGGTTCTTCCCCTGGGATTCCAGCTGTGCGAAAGAGGGAGAGAATAAAGCTTTAGTTCCTCTGCCACAAAGCACCAATACCATACTGCCACAAAGACATCTCGCAGGACACACTGACATATCACACAACATATCCGCTCTCTGGATTGCTGATGGATTATTCCTATTCACCTTTTTTTTTTCCTACGTGATGACTGTGTTTCAAATTATGGGTTGAACTTGCGGTTTAGTGAACTTCAATTCTAAATTTTCTTTCACAATAAAAATAACAAACAGTATAGGGTGCTATTAGTTATTAATAAATCACAGTAAAATGTACTTTTTATTTCTAAGTCATTTAGTACAGCTATTTAACAGTCCTGTAGGCATGGGACGATAACCGTTTTCAAGGTATAACGCGATTTGGAAAAGTGAAGGTTTTAAAACCGCCAAAGTTTTCTGTAAATCTGTTCCTAAGGTATGTGTAAGATTTTTTATTTACGCTTTTTTTGTTGTTGTTGTTGTTGTTGTTGTAGTATTTTAGGGCAACAGTATCTCCAGCAGAGCAGACATCCAAAGATGCCGTATTAAATTGTAAAGAAACCTATGTTTTTTAAACAAATGAAGACAGCAGAAGTTAATGATTCATTTTCATTATTTAGCCTGACATGTTTACTGCTCCAGATTATATAAAATGTTTCTCAAAATAAAATATAATGTGTTTTTTACCCAGACATTTAAAAAGATTATATTTTAGAGCAGTAATCATAATATCGCAAAACCGTGATATTTGTATCCAATGTTATTATACCGTCAGAATTTTATACCAGCCCATGCCTACAGTCCTGTATAAATCAATTCAGAGAATCTGAGAAATTGTATTTTCGCTGAATAACAGCTGTTTTTCAACCATGCTACAATAAACCAGACATTAATGACAATATACACTATGGAATATACAGCGGGGAAAATAAGTATACAACACGTCACCATTTTTCTCAGAAAACATTTTTCTAAAGGTGTTGTTGACTTGAAATTTTTCTCTGGATGTTGGTAACAACCAAAGAAATCCACATATACAAAGTAAACAAATCAAATTAGTTTACAAATTAAGTTATGTGTGATAAAATGAAATGACACAGGGGCAAAGTATTGAACACATAAAGAAAGGAACATTTAGAAAGGCAGTGAAAGCCCAGACAGCAGCTGAAATCTCAGAAGTTATTCAGCAACGCTCTACCCTTCCTCCTTGTAAATTAATATCAGCTACTTCAGTCCAACATCTTCATTAGCAGGATGATGAAGATGAAACCAGGGTGGACATTTCAGCAAGACAATGCCCCAAAACACAGCCAAGGAAACACTCAAATGCTTTTTAGAGAAAGAAAATCAAGCTGTAGAATGGCCCAGCCAATCACCTGACTTGAATTCAAAAGAAAATACAAAATAAAGATCAGATTTGATAGACGAGACCTACAGAACCTTCAAGATTTTTACACTGTTGAAGTATGTGAAAAAAAAAATCCATTAGAGGCGTCTTCAAGCTGCCTTCACCAAAAAAAATGTTTATATGAAGTATTAAATACCTTTTAGTAGTTCATACTTTCTTCTTGTGTCATTTCATTGTTATTGTCATATTGTTATATGTCACAAAACTCGTATTTCATTTTTGTTCATGTTCACGTGGGTCACCTACAGGTGCTCCAGTTTCCCCCACAGTCCAAAGACATATGCTATTGGTAAACTAAATAAACTAAATTGCCCATAGTGTGTGTGTGTGAATGAGTGTGTATGGGTGTTTCCTATTACTGGGTTGCAGCTGGAAAGGCATTTGCTGTGTAAAACATGCCGGAATAGTTGGTGGTTCATTCCACTGTGGAGACCTCTAAAATAGAGACTATGAATGAATAAAATTTTATGTGACATTTTTATCACAATCCTAAGCTCTTTTGAGTTCACTGTGTTTGATTACTTCAGACTATTTTATCGTTTTATTACCTACAGTACATCAATATTCAAAATGTCTGTAACATTACTGTGGAAAGACTAATTTTGAGTTTTTGGGGTCATTCATAATAAGTTACATTTGAATATTTAATGGATGAATTGTGGGGAGAATCATAACATTTGTTTTGTTTTTTTATTATAAACATACAAAAAAAAAAACTCATTTGTTTTGTTTTTTTATTATTAACAGATTGTTTACAGTTTAACGGACGTTATTCCCACATACAGAAGGAAAAATGTGGATAGTTAAGAAACAAACGCTAAAAAGAAAACAGCTTTGTACAACGCACATCCACCCTGACTTCTTACCATGCTGTATGTCTTTCCAAAGCACCCAGAACTTGGAGTTGTCTTCAAACGACACAAAGCAGCTCTGTTTTGAGGTGCTCACCTATGGGGAAATGAAATGAGGAACGTTCATATTGTAAAAACGCGAGCATAAATCAAAAAAAAAATTAAAACATAAATATGCTTTCGTGCAATGAATTATTTATGATTAAGAGTGCATGCTATCAGGTCATGAACATCTCTTTTAGGCTTTCCTCCTGAGACCCAGCAATTCATTTTTGTCCGCTGTAGGGGACATTGATTTTTTTGGGAATTTCACATGGCACAGTTTTATCTATCTGGCTTCTCTTAAAGTGGACATCCTGGGCTTTAAAAGCACAGTGGGATTTTCTTTTCAACAAAGACATGTCTTTCTTTCTTTTTGGAACACATGTACTCTGAAAAGTGCATCAGGAAATTGTGAATGTCTTTTCAAATGGGTAAAACATGAACAATATTGCAATTAAATATGACATTTTTTGGTACAAATAAATAAATAAATAAATGTTGTCATTATAAAATAAATGTCAATTGAAAGTTACCCTTCAAAATTCATTAATAGAAAAATGTAAATAAATTATGAAATGTTGTTAAAAACAGTATAATATTAACTGATACAGGGTGACAAGGTGGCTCAGTGGTTAGCACTGTCGCCTCACAACAAGAAGGTCGCTGGGGCACTTGGTATTTCTGTGTGGAGTTTGCATGTTCTCCCCGTGTTTGCGTGGGTTTCCTTCGCATTCTTCGGTTTCTCCCACAATCAAAAGACATGCGCTAAAGGTGAATTGGGTAAGCTAAATTGTCCGTAGTGTATATGTGTGAATGACGGTATATGGGTGTTTCCCAGTACTGGGTTGCAGCTGGAAGGGCATCGGCTGCGTAAAACATAATGAAAGAATGAATGAATGAATGAATGAATAATCAAATAAAATGTTTTGCCAAAACGTTAGACCTGTAACTCCAAACACACTATTTTGCCATGTCCCAGAAGGATGTACAGTACAGTGCATTCAGCTCAGGTGTATATAAAGCTCTAGAGTATCAGTGACTCACTCTCTGGATTTTGCCCAGGTAATAAAGGCCATCAGACCAGCGGCAGAGCACATACTGGCCCACGGTCAAGCTGGTTTCCTGGTCACAGACGCTTTTCTCTATATTAGGATGAAGGTGCTTGGGTTCTAGAGACTCCGACCCGGCTGTCAGATATCCGTCCCGACAGGCCGACTCCAACATGCTGACGTTACACACACCTATAGTTCCTGTGGGACAGACATACAAAGAACAAAAGGATGTTTATCACATGCGATGCTTATCAGAGATGTGAAAAGTGTAATTATTTACATAATATATCATATGAACACAATCTTTTGAGTGGAAATTTTTTTAATATGGAAGGTTTACTGACTAGTGAGTGCACATCTTAGACAGAAAAAAAAACTCAGACAGGGAACAAAGTAAATAAATATTGGCATAATATGGGGATTTGCCCAATGGTTAGTTCATTTGCATAAATGCACACAGTGGCAGCAAGTTCTGGTTAAGGTTGGTTACTTCTGTGCCAGTTTTTAAACACACACACACACGTTTGTTTTTGTGTAAATTGGGTACATTACATAGGTTTCATTCATTTTATACGATCCAAACTGTATATTATATTGAGCTATGCATATGAAGTTTTACGATTTGTCATCTAGTTTTCAGGCATATTCATGGATCTTAACATAATACAGTGTGGCCTTACTGTAACATCTTCTTAAGTCTTCACCAATGTTTTATTTGAACTCATGTTACAATTACATTAAACACAGATTTGTCATGCAATTAATTTCAGTCAGATTCACTTATTTATTTTGTCTTTTAGGCTTATCTTATGTTCAGCTGTCGACTACAAACTCCTGCAAACAGGATTTGAGTGATGACTGTAAAGGAGCAATATGATTGGATGGACCTCTTTAGCGACACATCCATTCACAACACTGAATAAAACTGCTTTTTAAAAAAACATGATTTATTAGAAAAAGCAAATCAGCTGCAAACTACAGCCACTGCAAAGGTGAATTTATTATTTATTTGTTTTACATATTTATTCCCAGAGATGGGTTGTGGCTGGAAGGGCATCCGCTGCGTAAAACAAATGCTGGATAAGTTGGCGGTTCATTCCGCTGTGGCGACCCCGGATTAATAAAGGGACTAAGCCGAAAAGAAAATGAATGAATGAATGTTTTACATATTTACATACAATTTAACTGTGATGTATCTTAGAGCAGTGGTTCTCAAACTGTGGTACGTGTACCATTAGTTGTGCGCAGGCTTACTTCTAGTGGTATGCGGAGGAATCGCTGAATAATTAAAGTTAAAAAATGAACACACTTTTAACCCTTTGATGCGTATGATTACACCGATGTGATCAGTGATATTATTAGACTAAATCTTTTATTTTATTTTCAATTTTCTAATGTTTATGTATTCTTTCATTTTGAAGCTATTTTTCTCCCTGTATTTGTAATGGTTGTTGGGGGCGTATCCCGTATTTTTACATCCCAATGTTGACAGGTATAGTTTAATCACTTGCTTTTCTGACACACAAAGCCTACTTTAATGCGCAGTAAGCAGATCTAATTTCTAATTTCTCTGTTCCAACTATTTGAAATGTTTAAAGTGGCTAATAAATAATAATAATAATACATATTCATAAAAATGAGAATTAATCCAAGACGTTTTTGTACCGCGCAGGGCTGTAGCTGCTTAATTACGCCTACTATGCTACTGTATGTCGATACTGGTCATTATAGTGGTACTTGGAAAAGCAATTTTTTTCTGAGGTGGTACTTGGTGAAAAAAGTTTGAGAAGCACTGCCTTAGAGTACTGTCAAAGAAAGAGCTTGCCTTTAATAATAAATTTTATTTTAAACCTTGTGTGTTGTTCAAATGTAAAACCCTGAAAAAACACCAATAATCAAGAATGCATAATAGTATGAATGGTATAAGCTTCTGACGGTAGGATAACCTTGAATAAAAATATCATTCATTCATTCATTTTCTTTTCGGCTTAGTCCCTTTATTAATCCGGGGTCGCCACAGCGGAATGAACCGCTTACTTATCCAGCATTTGTTTTACGCAGCGGATGCCCTTCCAGCCGCAACCCATCTCTGGGAAACACATCCATACATTCTCTTTCACACACATACACTATGGACAATTTAGCTTACCCAATTCACCTGTACCGCATGTCTTTGGACTGTGGGGGAAACCGGAGCACCCGGAGGAAACCCACGCAACCACGGGGAGAACATGCAAACTCCACACAGAAATGCCAACTGGCCCAGCCGGGGATCGAACCAGCGACCTTCTTGCTGTGAGGCGAACGTGCTACTCACTACGCCACCGTGGCGCCCAATAAAAATATCAGTTTCACACTATTGTGATAACTGCTCTAAGAAAAGTTATTTTTAAACATCTGAATAAACAACAACCTCCCCCAATTTTAACAAAGTATATATATTTGATTTTAGGAAACATTTATAATCTTTTGAAACAGTAAAGATGTCAGGCTAAATATATTAATAAATGATTGACTTTAGCTATATTCAATAGTTTCAAAAGCACAGATTTCTTTACAACACATTAAAAAACTACCTTAGAAACATTCATTCATTCATTTTCTTGTCTGCTTGGTCCCTTTATTAATCCGGGGTCGCCACAGCGGAATGAACCGCCAACTTATCCAGCATTTGTTTTATGCAGCGGATGCCCTTCCAGCTGCAACCCATCTCTGGGAAACATCCATACACACTCACTCACAAACACACACTATGGACAATTTTAGCTCACCCAATTCACCTGTACCGCATGTCTTTGGACTGTAGGGGGAAACCGGAGCACCGGGAGGAAACCCACGCAACCACGGGGAGAACATGCAAACTCCACAGAGAAATGCCAACTGACCCAGCCGAGGCTCGAACCAGCGACCTTCTTGCTGTGACGCGATCGTGCTACCCACTAGGCCACTGTGGCGCCCTACCTTAGAAACAGTATAACAGAAGGTTTTTGTGGTTTTAAAACATTGACTTTTCCAAACCGCGGTAAACCTTGAAACCGGTTATTGTCCCGTGCCTAGAAATGTGTCATGGCTTTGCAATCAAAAAAAATCATTATAATGGAGTTCAACGGGGTAAAAACAGCCACTAACATAATAAAAGAGTAGTAAATTTGTCCAGAATGTATTAAGTGTTTGAATTTTTTCAAAGCATTTTCCCAAAATATGTGTCAAAATAAGATTTGTCACCAAAAAGCATTATAATGTGCTGAAAGTTGTAACCAAATTAAGACTCAAAATCCCCATGGAGTGGATGAAAAAATCCCCGACAGCACACAAGGGTTAAACAAACATCAGTTTAAAACAACTAGAACTATAATAATACTAATAATTCGATTTAATCATTAACTAAAACATTAATTATTAATATTTAATGCAAAGTGTGTACACATTCAGAGATTCATTGACACATTTAGAACAGGTTTTACGCCACCTACTGGTTCTTAGATGTAATACACAGAAATAAAAATGTAAAACATTCAAATCTTTGAGGTTTGCACACGATAAATACAGTGGGTGATAAACAGATTGTCTAGTAACACATATATCACTTTCCAAAACATTTTTTATATTATTTAAATAAATTCATTATTGAATAAGAAAGATTTTCCTAAATTAATGTTATTAATTTGCTTCTTTTATGAATGTAAAAGTAAGATAGTTTTGTTAAAATTCAACAAACTGATTTTTTTTCACCCCTGTAACTCGTGTTTGGAATCACTCAAAGTGACCCAGGTCAGTATGCACTATATCTACATGATGGTTTATGACAACCTTGCAGGACTGCAAATAGGTTCGTTCAACCACAACAGCTCTATGGGGAATATTGCCTGACTCATTCTCAACCCTGGTGACTCAAAAGGGAGCAGAAAAGCGGAGTTGCTTTACTCATAGTCAAGATAACGTTAAACCAGAGCGTTTTTAACAAATACTCGCATGAATCGAAACCAGACGGCGGTGCTAAGAACTTTACGAATGAAACATGCATGCAAACCTCATCCAAGTGACAGAAAAGAACAGAGAAAGTGTAGCATTGACTCTAAATGCATGTACTAATGCTTGAAAAGTCACTCTCTACAGCCATGCCAACTTCTTCCAAGTCTATATTATAAATCACACATGCGAATTATGAATATTTGCAACACACACACACACACACACACTCTCTCCCTGTTTGAAGACATGCAACATCATCATCGGTGCACGCTGGAAAACTTGTGCACTAGCAAAAAAACTTCTCTCATGGACTCGGACAAGTTGTCACGCTGGCTGTAACAAACACAACATGCACAAAACACACTATTAGGCTTTCCTGCGCGTGGGTAAACTCGTCAGATGAGTGCAGCTGTGGCTGTTAGGTTTTGAATCGGGTCACATTCAAACACATCTCGAGCTGGGATTACCGCTTTGATTTCTCTCCTGTCCCGCGGGTAAAACGCGCCAAAAGTGCAGATATCCCCTCCTGTGGCAGCACGATGTCCCATTCGCGATGTTTGACAGACTTTCGGGTGTTTTTTACAGCATAAGCGATGCAGAAACGCAGCCAGTGCGCGTCGCCATTTTTTCACCTTTTCCCGCGAATCATTTACGTTTTGCTTATGTAATTAACATAACCCGATCATCATCATCGTCCGTGTACAGGAAGTACAGCAGCAGCGGACTCGAGGAGGGGCTACAGAGGCTCTGCTCCAATGGCAAAATCAAGACATTAAATCCTCTATTTGTGGGAAAGACTGAAGTGGAGATCAGAGATGAAACTTATGCAGAGTTTGAAAGAGGACGGATATGATAATATACTGTATGTTTGAGCATAGATAGATACATATAGATAACTAAACTTTCATATTTAGATATTAGATGATAGGATCTATAGACAGACAGACAGACAGACAGACAGATAGATAGATAGATAGATAGATAGATAGATTATATATTAAAGTACACACAGATATAGATGATGGATAAAATTAAATATATTCCATTTCAATGGTTTTAGACAGACATAAAACTATTTAGAATAAACAAATACATAATAAACAGATAGACATTGCATTATTATAGATAGATTTATAGAGGTATAGATAGATAGATAGATAGATAGATAGATAGATAGATAGATAGATAGATAGATAGATAGATAGATAGATAGATAGATAGATAGATAGATAGATAGATAGATAGATAGATAGATAGATGAAATAAAATAAATTACATTTCAATGATTTTAGATAGACAGACATAAAACTTGTATAAACAAATATATTATAAACAGATAGACATTGCATTATTATGGATATATTTATAAAGGTATAGATAGTTATTGGTCAACTAGATAGATAGATAGATAGATAGATAGATAGATAGATAGATAGATAGACAGACAGACAGACAGACAGACAGACAGACAGACAGACAGACAGATAGACAGACAGACAGACAGACAGACAGACAGATAGATAATATATTTAAATATACACATATATAGATGATGGATAAAATAAAATATATTACATTTAAATGGTTTTAGACAGACAGGCATAATAAAATTATTGTGGGCTATATAACATTGGATATACAGTTGAAGTCAGAATTATTAGCCCCCCTGAATTATTAGCCCCGTTTATTTGTTCCCCAATTTCTGTTTAACGAAGAGACTTTTTCCATCACATTTCTAAACATAATAGTTTTCAAAACTCATGTCTAATAACCAAATTTTTTTTTGCCATGATGCCAGTAAATAATATTTGACAAGATATTTTTCCAGACACTTCTATACAGCTCAAAGTGACAGTTAAAGGCGTCACTAGGTAAATTAGGTTAACTAGGCAGGTTAGTGTAATTAGGCAAGTTCTTGTATAATGATGGTTTGTTCTGTAGACTATCTAAAAAAATTGCTTAAAGGGGCTAATAATTTTGACCTTAAAATGTTTTTTTATTATTAAAACTGCTTTTATTCTAGCCAAAATAAAACAAATAAGCCTTTCTCCAGAAGAAAAATATTATCAGACACACTGTGAAAATTTCCTTGCTCCGTTAAACATAATTTGGGGGAAAAAAATCAAAGGGGGGCTAATAATTCTGACTTCAACTATATATGTTTTATATTATATATATATGCACAGACAGAGAATACATATTATAGTGTTAAAGATAGACATATTGCTATTTAATGATAGATAGATGGATAAACAGATAATTATATTGTCATATGAAGTGAGGTAATAGTTTATCTATTAAAATACAGACACAGATGATAGATGGTTTTATACAGACAGGCAGACACAAAATACACAAATACATTACAAACAGACAGATGGACATTACATTATTGTTTATTACATTTAGTTTATATTAAATATTATATTACAATAGATACATGTAAGTAGTTAACACATGGATAAATATATTGTTAGATATTAAAATAAGGTGGTTATATACTGTATATTTTAGTTAGAATGATACTTGGATTATAAATGGATATTAAAATGATGGACGATTTATTTTTAAGCAGGGTATGACTGGAAATGTTATTTATGACCGTTATTATGAAGTGCTATAATTATATTCCTGATGAGTGGATGTGAGAGTGAGTGGTCAGCATATATACAGTATGGCTCTGGCATCAGTGAAGGTCTGCTGGAAGTGCAACTGTCATCTGCTTACATTTTTAACACATAATGGGTCATACTTGCTGGCGTAACAGTAATATTCTTAGGTTTCTGTGAAACTCGGACACTGTGATTCAGGCAGACATCACAGGTCATAGCGAGCTGACTAAATGAAAAAAATTCATGTCGCTGAACAAAACTAATCATACTCTGGGGGCCAAACACCACATGGCTGAGCGGAGGCAGTTGTTTGAAGCAGAATGATGATTTGTACTTAGTATATGAAGCGTTCAACTTTTTCAACTGCAGTAAACACTGTGGGAAACTACCTGATATTTACTGGTCTCTCATTCTGCTGCATTAATAAAAAAAATCTGAAAACATTATCTTATGTTTAAGGAAGTATCTGGAGTATCTTTCCAAACTTTGGTGCTATCAGGTACTTTTAGGACTTTCTGAAACTGCTTACCAGTTGAACTAGGGTCAATTTATATTTTTTGCACACATTCAAGTTAACATGAACGTGCATGTTTCAGAATAAATAAAAGAGCCACAGCTACAAATGCAGTACTTTTATAGAACATACAGTATACACTGATTTTTAATAATAATAATAATAATAATAATAATAATAATAATAATAATAATA
>CAIGQQ010035257.1:5400873-5425752 GCA_903798035.1 Danio albolineatus | reverse complement strand
TAATAATAATAATAATAATAATAATAATAATAATAATAATAATAATAATACATTTTATTTATAATGCGCTTTTCTAAGACTCAAAGCGCTACAACAACAGAGAAATCAAACATGCAATAAAATACAAGTATACATAAAACTTTCTAAAACATAAACACAGAATAATCAGGAATCTACAAATGCAGTCTTAAAAAGATGAAGATTTTTTGCATCTTCTTAAAACTAGCTAATGTGGAAGCATTTCTTGCAGAATAAAGGAGAGCATTCCAAAACCTACTGTAGGTGCAGCAACAGAGAAGGCTCTCCCCGCCATTGATTTTAATCTACAGGGTGGCTGTTGAAGAGTGAGAGTATCAGCAGCATTAACAACTGCATAAAAGGGGTAAAATCGGGTAGATCGGGAATATAAAAAGGGTTTTCAAGTATCAAAAGTATATATCTTGTATATATGTTATATAGCTTTAATTTTCATTCACGTATAATAGAATATGTCCCGTTTAAATATATTTATTATATAATTATGACTAGCACACATCTTACCATGATTTACAGCATACACAAATATGTTATTCAGTATAACAAAACTGAATACACCTAAAAAGCTTGTTGGGCATTAATTATTTTATGATTATTAAAACATTCTTAACCATTGTGCACTGTTCAAATTGACTACCCTAATGTTATATGTTAGGGATGAAAACAGTCACTGAATTAAACTGCTGTAAAAATGCATCAGATATTTTTTTTTCTTTGCATAAACCTGTTAATTAACCTCAGTCCTGATCAAAACTACTAAATTGTTTAGAAAAGTACAGGATTTTAACTCTTTAATTGCCAAGTTCACAAATGGTGTCACTGATTTGGTAAAAAAAACACACAAAATGGCATATTTTCAATATAAAAAGTAATTGTGAGTGCTTGCTATATTAAGTGGATGTTTTCATCCCTTACATAACAATAGGGTATACATTTGGCCAGAGTGTATCGTTGAGTTTTTAAATATTCAAAGCATTTTCTCAAAATGTGTTAAAATAAGATTTGTCACCGAAACTCATTCTGCTAGCTGAAACAGAAAAAGTTCTGACCAAATTAAGACACAAAATCACCTCAGAGTGGATGAAAACATCCCCAGCAGCACATAAGGGTAAGTTCAGGCCCAAAATAAAAAGAATTCTCAATTTTACTCTGCAACTGTCCATCAAACCACTAGGTTTTACTTACTGTTCATTGCTTTTCTTCTAAAAATGTCTACATTTTGTTGATAATCAATATACAAACTGAAAAAAGAGAAGTGGAGCATAATGTTTAACACTAATCAAATCAACGTATACCACTGCAAGCATTCAAAAAAAAAAACTTCTTAAGATATAAAGACAAAAATATTAAATACACTAATATTATCAACCCAGACTCATTATTGGTACATACCCCATACAGTACAATACTGGAAACCACCAAATACATCCCAGGAGCTACGCTTCTTTGCGGTTTTTGTTTCACAAATCCACCAGAGGGCGCTGTGTAAGCTTTTTTAGATCTCAAATTTCTTTAGCAAGAGGCTGTTATTGACTGAACGATCAAACGACCGATCCCTCACACCCTTCCCTAAACCCAACCGGTAGTATTTCAAAAGCACTGATTGACCAGCATCCACCCACTTTCCTAAACTCAACCGACAGTATTTTCAAAAAAAGAAAATCCCTCAAGGACCCCTGCTTTTTACCACGTTTTCAGAACTTACCACGTTCCCACCTAGTTATTTACTTATTTTATTTTTTGCTTTTTTGTTTTACCTGCTTTCTGGAACTGTTCTTCACCAAGACGTCTCAAGTCTGACCAAAATACACGGCGAGCTACTGGCCAAACTGGTAACAGCAAAAAAACATACTGCCCCATAGCGTTTGTTCGAAAGACGAAATGCAGCCAAACGTACCTCTGGCTACTTAATTCGTGCTCTCCAGAAATGTAGATGGGGGTACATTTTTACAATCAGCCTGCAATGAATACTGTAGATATGGTTTTGAAATCTGTGCATAATTTACATTAAACAATTATTCATGAAGATAAATAGCATTAGGGCATCACGGTGGGGCAATGGGTAGCACGATCACCTCAAAGAAAGAAGGTCGCTGGTTCAAGCCTCGGCTGGGTCAGTTGGCATTTCTATGTGAATGAATGATAAATGGCATCTGTATACATTTGAATCCCTATTATTAATACTTACTTACTCCCAGGGCCATTTCCAGCAAAGATGATATTTAGCTGCATCATATTGGTGTTTCAGAACATCTAGTCTTTATGAGTTGTCAGCCCAACGCTCAGTCCCCAATCTGGTTAACCAAGACATAAATACATACACTACAGAGAATTTAGCTTACCCAATTCACCTACAAGACAGGTCTTTGGACTGTGGGGGAAACCGGAGCACCCGGAGGAAACCCATGCAAAAAAAGGGGAGAAAACGCAGCCAGGGCTTGAACCAGTGACCTTCTAGATGTTAGGCGACAACACTACCCACTGCGCCACCGTGTAACCCCACATTGTATTAATATTGAAGCATAATATAGTGCATGTTTTTGTATTAAAGTTATTATTATAAAGTGTTATTATTTATATTTTTTTGGAGTGGGTGAGAGAGAGTGTTTTTTTAAATCGGTCTTTATAAATAAAGTACTGTCAGCTAGCAATTAAAACAATGTAAATTCATAAGCAAATAATATCTCTGGTTTGAAATTTAATAAGTATAATTAATCTGAAATCTCATCACACCTCAGACAAAGAGGAAACACAAAAGCAAGACAGTCAATACATTTTATTTATTAGCATACTTACAATATAAAAAAATATGAGCATGTTATTTAAAATTCACAGGCATTCATTCCATAATAAATAAAAAATATCGCAAAATAACGAGAAATAATCCATCTTTAGACATTAAAAGCCAGGTGTCAATCTAAAAATATGATTTTATTCATGCACTTCAGCTTTTCAGCTCATAAATATTTGGCCGCTTGCTCCTCTACAATCCTCCACAGATCCATAGTTTGTTTTTGCTGTCTTACAATATGTGTCCCGTCCTCCTTACCTTGGTGCCTTAGGAAGAGGTGTCCACTACACACTTGATGTAGATGGTGTCGTCTTTGCAGTAAGCGTGTTTGGGCGACCTCAGTTTCTTCAGAGGGAAGAACAGGGGGCAGCCGCTGGCCACATTCATGTCTTTGACAGGCTGGTGAAAAGACATGGAGGACAGGTCGGGACGGAAAGCATCGATGACGTGCTCTCTCTGGTTCTGATCTAGGAGGAAAAACGTTACCTGACAGGTAATTAAGAGAGATGTTAGTGAAGGTCATGGAAAAACACCCTGCAATGAAAAAAATTACACTTTGAGGCAAAAATTTTTTTTGCTGTAATTTGTTTCAGCTACTTTTTAGTTTTTTTTCTCAAAGTATAATTTAACTTTGATTTAACCAATAAAATTATCTAAATCCAAAATATTTTTTTGTGATCAAGAAAAAAAAATTCTCACAAAGTAAAAAATATTGTGTAATATACACTAGTCTTGTCGCCTCTCCAAGTTTTAGGAACAACACAAGCTACTGTAATAACATATAATAACTTGACTTCTTGTTGATCATTTGGTGTAAGAAGTGGCTCATATGAAAGACAAAGGCCTCTAGATTACTCTTATTTAACCAAAATAAAGTATGATCATGCCTTGATTTTTAATTATTTAATTAAGACAGTAAGGTCTGACTTTGCTTAGACAAAAGTCTGGTCACTTAACAGAAATAACGTACAGTACAGAATATAAAGTCATGGTGCAGTGGAAAAAGTATTAATATTGTGTATGACTCCCATGAGCTTGGAGGACTGCATCCATACATCTCTGCAATGACAAAAAACGTATTAAAGTCATCTGAAATGGCAAAGAAAGCATTCTTGTAGGACTCGCAGAGTTCATCAAGATTCTTTGAATTAATTTTCAGTGCCTCCTCCTTCATGTTACCCCAGACATGCTCAGTAATGTTCATGTCTGGTGACTGGGCTGGCCAATCTTGGAGCACCTTGACCTTTGTTGTGGAGGCTGAATTATGAGAAGGAGCGCTATCCTAATGAAGATTTTGCCCTCTCCTGTGATTTGTAATGTAATGGGCAGCACAAATGTCTTAATACTTCAAGCTGTTGATGTTGCCATCCACTCTGCAGATCTCTCGCTTGCCCGATTGCGCAATACTGAATGTAACCCTAAACCATGATTTTTCCTTTACTAAACTTGACTGATTTCTGTGAGAATCTTGGGTCATTGCGGGTTCCAGCAGGTCTTCTGCAGTATTTGTGATGATTGGGATGCAGTTTAACAGGTGATTCATCAGAAAAATCTACCTTCTGCCACTTTTCCTAATGATCAACTAGAAGTCTAGTTTTTATTTGTTGCTCTTACAACTGGGATTGACGACAAGACTTTTGTCAGGTAGTCTAGAAAACGAATTATATTTTTTACTTTAGTTAAAAGCAGAAAGGTCTAAGGTCTTTTTTGACCTATAGATCAAAGTATGATGCAGCTTTGGACCAATCTAAAAAAATTACAGTAATTTGTTACAGCAAAATTTATAAATTACCCTCAAAGTAGAGTTTTCACTTGGTTGAAAAAATGAAAACTGTCATTTAATATTATTATTATGATTATTATTATTATTATTAATAATAAAAAAATAATATTATTATTTATTATTATTATTATTATTATTATTATTATTATTATTATTATTATTATAAATTAAAATATTCATTATGGCCAAGGGAAAAAAATGACTCAAAGGAAAATATTGTTTTTATAATGATTATAATGATTAATTGAATTACTTTTGTTCAACTTAAAATGCAAGTAAATAAACATAATCCAACAAACAAAATTGTACTTTGGAATAAACTATAATAAACACATACAATGTTGGTCTATATGCTATTGCAAGTTATTTAATTTTCAATAATGAAAATCAAATCTATTTTTTTAAATAAATATTTTGGATTGTTTACAATATTATTTTTGTGCATATGCATTAATTTAGTCAGTACTGAAGCCAAATCTGGAGCTAATCTAACTAAATATTTGACGATAACGGTCCAATAGTTAGTACACCCAAATTTCTATTTTTGGAAAAAAATATTAAATAACAATTTATAAGAGGATGAAAAATTAAGTGAAGCAAAAAATAAATACAATTTAGTTGAAATTTTGCAGTTTTGCAATTCCTTTTTTTTTTTTTTTTGCAAAATCTCAATTGAATTAAAATGTCTAAAAATATGTGGTCACTAAAATGTTATATTAAAAACATATCTGTTTAATAAATCTGTTTTGTTCAAATGCACCAAAATATATGACCTATCTTCACTGAGAAATGCACAAAAATATTCATTTTCAAAATCAGGTGTACTCATTTATGCTGAGCACTGTGTGTCTTGAACAAAATAACAAAAACACAAACAAAAGTTTTAATAAATGATTAAAATCACCATAAAACATGTAGTTTTTTCTTTCAGACATTTAGTTTAAGAAATTTAGTTTACCCCCTTTTACCTTTTTGAACACTAAATGCTAATGTCAAAGCAGTTTCTCCCTATTTTAATTTCCACATCCTTCAACAGCAAAAACATAAAAGCCATCTACAACATTTGCCACCTAAAAAGCTAAAATCTGTTTTCAACCTTAGACTTTTTGTGTCAAAACACTTATTCCGAAGTACATATTCAGAGTAAAAATAAAGTGTCTGTGATGCATGTCCTTATATTAGGTGTACTAAAAACACAAGACGAGGCAGTAATGCCCTTCAGTGCTCCCTTCAGAGTGCTCAATTCAAGTGTTCGGCCCTTTTGAGAAGAACATAATGATGCTCATTTTATAATCATAATCACTGCAAGACAGAAGCAGACTGATCAACATGTGAACAGCATCTTAATCAATGTGTTTGGCCTGAGACTTACGCAAAGTGTTTCTTTCAGCATTGCTATTTCTGTATTATTATGCACTATTATTATTTATATACTATTTAATAATTTATTATTGACATTATGTATTACACTCAGTGCTTCATTTGTGAATTGCGAGGTCCCGGAACAAATCGGGGTAACGGATCTGGCATGTTACCCGAGGATGGAGAGATGTCGCGGACGAAAGTGAAGAGCAGGGCAGGGGGGTGTGGGTGTCACAGACGAAAGAGGGTTGGGGAGTTGCGGAAGAAAGTGAAAGTGAAACGCGGACAGTGGAGGAGGGCGGCTGAGGAAGGGGACTGGTTAAATAAGGTGCCGGATCAGATTTCAGAGGTGCCGGATCTAGCGTGTTTCTTATAATAGTCTTATAAAGACTAACTTACATCTATCAAATAAAAACAGTAAGTCCAACTTAGTACAACTTTTAGATTTAGTTGAAACCTGATTAACTTATTAAAATGAGTTAAATCAACATGAAAATCTTCATTAATCTTTACAGAGTATCACCAAAATATTATACATTTCTTACAGTGTAGGTTTGTTTAAGTTTTAATTGATTTTATTTCTGTTTTTGGTAATTTTAGTACTTTTTTAGTTCACTCTGAAAACGTACCACTATAAACATTTCTGGAAAGCACCAAATACGTCCAAGGAACTACGTTTTTTTTTTAAGTTTTCATTTTCGCAAATCCACTAGAGGCCGCTAAAAGCTTTTTCAGATCTCAAAGTTCTCTCACGAGTGCCATCCGTGCCTGCTGTTCTCCCATAAATCCACCAGAGGCCGCTGTCGCCTGACTGACTGACCGATCAACTGACCCACCTTCCTCCTTCCCTAAACCCAACCAATAGTGTTTTCAAAAGCACCAATTGACCAGCGCCCACCCACTTACCTAAACCCAACCGACAGTTTGAAAAAGCAATCCAGAAAAAGAAATGCCCTCGTCTGATTTTTACCACATTTTCAGATTTGACCACATTCTGTTATTTACTTGTTTATTTTATGTTTTGTCTTCTGTTTTTGTTTTACCCAATTTCTGAAATTGTTCTTTGCCAGACTCGAACCCTGTCGTCATGGCACACTCCTCACTTCGTATCAAGTCCGCAGGCGTACATGGTGAGCTACTGGACAAACTGGTAACAGTGGATAAGCCGTCCATACAGAGGTAAGCGGTCAGCTGGTACCGCAAAAAGAAACAGTGTCATACCGGCCTGTAGCATTTGTTTTAAAGACAAAATTCGCAATCTCCAGAAATATATATATAGGGCTACGTTTTCAGAATGAGCCTGTTGCTTTTAGTGCTAGGTTTAGTTTATATTAAGTTTTTAGTCTGCTTTTTATATTTAGTTTTATTTCAGCGTCTCCCAGTTAACAAAACAAAACTTTTAGAATATTTAAATCACTACTATTGGATATAAAAGATATCTTTTTTTTGTGGCAATAACAAAACTAAATTGCCAGCTACTGCAAGTAATGAAGCCCTTGTTTAGACTGGGAAGAATGTTCTCAAAGTTACAGTATAATTTCATAGTCCATCAATGCTTTATGCTTTGAGAAGTGTAATTTGTATCCTCATGATGTGACTCCTTTAATGTGTATGAACTGAGCATGTGCACGTCAACACAGATGTGCATGAAAAGACTGACTGATTGATTGATTCATTGACCGACAGCTTGATTACAGCGTTTTTACCTTGTGTTTGAATGGCCATGAGAGAATGGGGTCATATTCTCCTTTCATTATAACAAAGAAAAGAGAGATGTGGGATCCTTTTCCAGCTCCGTCTCCGTTCAAATAGAGCCGCAAACACACTTTAAATCCATACCTGGCGGTGTAGAAAGCTGAAAAACACAATGCATTGTCATTTTTATGTGAAGCGTGATGGGCTTTAGTTAAAACTCCTAAAAATAGCAGCAGATAGCCAGAGAGCTTTTTTATCCCCCCCAAAAACTCTAACGTCTGGCTTCGTTTTGCTGACTGTTGCTGTGAAGGAACAGTTATTCTGATATCCTATTCTGTAATGATGGAAAGAAAACAAGTCCATGAAATTACCTTTAGCTTCTCTTTTTAGTTTTTGCTCTCTGTTGTTTCCCTCCTGGGCAAACAACCCCATTTCAGTCTATATAACTGCTCTACATTTGCTTCCCCCCCCACCCCTACCTCAATATACGATAACAACTAACATTCATTCAACGCAGCTCTCCTGATGAGTCCTCATGAAAGTATTCAGTTCTGCCAAAACTGGTTTAGCTTTGGCACGAAAGCGAAGGGAGACTTTTATTGTCAATAACACATTGATTATGTCAACTGAAACTGCAAATGGAACATGCTTAGGTTAAAAAAAAAAGCCCAGGGGAAGATTTTTGTGAATCGCAATAATAGATTCAGTTTTGGACAGTCATGCACAGATCATATGGACAGCCCCTGGTCGTTACTTATCTTTAGTAAATATAAAAGAACAGCCTGACATGCAGCACAACTGATGGTTCTATTTTTTGAACCAAAAAAGACTGCAGTCTGACTCATAAACAGGTGACTTCTTTTTAAATGAACCGCTAACTGGAGATAGATAGACAGGTAGAACAAAAGAAGAATAGATTACAAACATAAAATGGATTTAATGACAGAATGATGGTACAATAGAAGGAGCTAGATATGTACATTTCCTGAAGAAAATGTAAGTGGGGTTTGCTGTGGGGTACAATGCATTTTACTGTGCTTTCATACTAGCACTTTTGGTCCGCACCCGGGTTTAATGACGTCCTAGTATGGCATGTTTAGCTAGTGTGAACACGTCTTCTGAACTCAGGTGCGCAACTGCAAACTCTGGTTCGGTACACTTCTGGTGTGAATGCAATCGTACCAAAAAACGGAAGTAAACTGCTGTTGATGACGTATAATTCGGTCGACACATCGCGGTCGCGATAGAAAAGACATTTCCAACATAAGCGGGATGGGTTCAATATGGACATCGGAAGAAACCGAAGATTGAGTAAAAGGAGAACGAATTTAATGCGTGTATGTCTTTCCATTTTGGCGCTTTCGTGACTGTCACCTAGCAACAGCCGTAAACAAAACAGCAGCTCGATGACGCAAACGTACCGGGGTGCAGAAGGAAAAAAGACAGTGTGAACACAAACCAAGTGAGTGGTTGTTGGTTGGTTGCTAAAGAGTTGTTAGGTGGTTGCTAGGGTGTTCTGAGTTGTTGCAAAGGTGTTGCTAGGTGGTTGTAAGGAGCTGCCAGGATGTTCTGAGTGGTTGCTAGGCGGTTGCTAAGGGGTTGCTAGGTGGTTGCTAGGGTGATCTGAGCAGTTGCTAAGGCATTGCTAAGGGGTTGCTAGGCAGTTGCTATAAGGGTTGTTACTAGGTAAGCCCTACATACTTGTTAAATCAGATCTTAATACTAAGCAAGTTATAACACTTGGCTAATCATTATTAGCAGGTGTCACTACTAGCATGTGTAGCATAAAGGAAGTCACATTTGCTAGCAAACAAGTCTATCACCATGTTTCTACAGTGCTGTGATGCTGAGATATAGCTGTTAAATGGTTGCTAGGGTCCTCTGTTTTGTTTCTATGTTAAGTCTGTAGGACCACTTTGGGATGTCCTCGAGTCCTATGGGTACAATTTATACAGGTACCCCCTTGCGGAGTATGTTATCAGCTACAACCCCCTACAGATGTTGTGAGTCCCATATTTCTACGAAATTCACATTCAGTGCTGTGACTGGTCAAGGTTCAGCTCAATGTTAAGTCTATGGGCCAAAAAAACCCTAACACATTATAAAAGTCATAGCACACCATTCCAGATTTGGATTACATATTTGACCCCAATTTCAAGCGTCTGAGATGAAAACTGACAAAAAAAAAAGGCAAACCCCACTAGTGATAGAATGATAGAAATGACTTTTATGAATCAGTTCTTTTAATGAACCACTTACTGGAGATTGATAAAAAAGAACAAAAAAAAGATAGAGCACAAACAATATTAGATGATAGAATGGTGGAATAACAGAAGGAATGATAGAATTATAGAAATGACTCTTATGAATCAGTTCTTTTAATGAAAGAAGATTTAAAGAAGCATAGATTACGAAAATAATCTAGATTAAATAACAGAATGGAACAATAAAAGGAATGATAGAATAACAGAAATGACTCTTATTAGTCAGTCGATTTTTAATGAATCGCTAACTTGAGATTGGTATAAAGGTAGAACTAAAGAAGTATGTGTTACGTTTAATGTGATTTAGGTTAAAATGACTCATAAGGTTAATTTGACTCAACTTTAACATTTAAGGCAACCGTCTACATTTTTTTTTTACATTATATATGTGAAACAAGACTTTAACCATAAAAAAACTACTGTAACAACACATTACAACTGAGGTCAGGCAGACAGACAGACTGATAGATAAATAAATAGATAGAATTGAAAAAAGATCAAAATATTAAGTTCTACTGTGCTCCAGCACAGATATAAAACACAGTCATCTCGGTCTGGAATGGCATGAGGGTGAGCAAATGATGACAGAGTGTTTATTTTTGGACGAGCTCTGCCTTCAAGTGCAGAACTGAAGATGTGTGCTTTGGTACCTGGTGAGTACTGATTGTTCTTTTGGCCGTTGGCAGCCTCTCTCTGTTTCTGGCTGACATCACACACCCGCCAGTAAAAGGTGCCATCATACGAGATGTCCTGCTGGGCGCTGATAGTCTGCTGCAAAGAACTGATGAGAATGTCTTTCCTGACCAGCCTCTGCTGCAGCTCCGCTACCTGCAACGTGAAAACCATTATCATGGATGAATCACCCAAAGGTACAGATTGGCTCGCTGGAAAAGCGCAATATTAATGCGTCATAATGGAACTTCAGAGCTGGTTAAGGTCGGTAGCTTTATGTGAGATGCTTGGAAATATAGAAAAGGAACGAGAAGGCTGCATCTTATTAGACACATCTGGTCTCTCTCTCTCTCTCTCTCTCTCTCTCTCAACGACACCTGGTGAATTGTCACACAAATCTATTTTCTACCACCATTCCCTTCACATCCTTACTTCAACTTATCTCTTCATTTTCAGCATTTCAGAAGTGTCATCTCGACTGCTGTATGTTAAATAACTCCTCCAGGTCGAGCATCAGAATGCAGCTGTAATCATTTTTTATCACCTCCCGGTGTTAAGAAGACCACAGGGATAAATGCATTATCATTCCAGACCCGCGAATACCTTTGTTAGTTTTTTGCAAGTTTATTTTATTCAAAACATGATTCATGCAACCCTGGTGGCATAGAAATAAAAAAAACACATCACAGGGAAATAAATGTTTTCCACAGATTCCTATATAGCTTTTCTGCTCTTTTGTAACAAAAACACATTCATTAGCTCCAAACATATTGCGAATTCTCAGCGTGAGATCAATGCCTAGTTAACTGCAGGACACATCAAAGTAGTGAAATCTGCTGTTGCTATTTACGCACAGTGGAAATCAAGTGCTTTGATTTTGATAAAAACAGGATGGAAAAGACGTGATATCAGGTTTGTGCGCTGATCAGAACTGAAACGAATACCTTTTGAAATCAGCCAGCAGGACGCTGAATTGCAATTAGATTTTTAATTTAGATGGAATTCAAATGAAAAACGAATTTCATATAACTGCTGTAAGGGTAGTTTTTAATAATAAAGGTCAGTGACAGAAGAAACTTTAAAGGGATAGTTCACCCAAAACATCCCCTGGTTTGACTTGCTTACTTCTGTTGAACACTAGATAAAAAAAATGAAAAAAGCTGAATACCTGTAACCATTGTCTTCAATAGTATTTGTTTCCCATGTATTTCTATTTTGTTTAGCTTTTGTCAAAATATTTATTGTTCAGCAGAATAAAGAAACCCATAAAAGTTTGGAACCACTTGAGTTTGAGTAAATAGTGAGTACAATTTCATATTTGCTGCATTATGGACGCACATTGGAAATCAAATGCTTTGATTTTGAAATGAATACTTTTTGAAATTTGCTGGATGCTGTATTGCAGTTAGATTTTAAATTTAGATGGAATTAAAATAAATATGAATATCAACTGCTATAAGGGTAGCTTTTACTAATAAAGGTCAGTGACAGTAGATGCTAACTTTAAAGGAATTATTCACCCAAAACATTCTCTTGTTCTTGTCTTTCTTACTTCTGTTGAACACTAGATTATAAAAAAATGAAAATTAAAACCTGTAACTACTGACTTTAATAGTATTTGTTTTCCTTGTATTTGTATTCAGTGTGTAGCTTTCTTCAAAATATTTTATTTATTGTTCAGCAGAATAAAGAAACCCATAAAGGTTTGGAACCACTTGAGTTTGAGTAAATAGTGTATTTTTATTTTTGGTGGACTATGGATCCACACACTGGAAATCAAATGCTTTGATTTTGATGAGAACGGGATGGAAAGACGTGATATCTGGTTTATGCGCTGATCAGAACTGAAATGAATACTTTTTGAAATTTGCTGGATGCTGTATTGCAATTTGATTTTTAATTTAGATGGATTTTAAACTAAATATGAAGATCAACTGCTATAAGGGTAGTTTTTAATAATAAAGTTCAGTGACAGTAAATGCTAACTTTAAAGGGATTAAATATTCACCCAAAACATTCCCTTGTTCTTGACTTGCTTACTTCTGTTAACACTAGATTATAAAAAATGAAGAAAGATGAATACCTGTAACTACTGACTTCAATAGAATTTGTTTTCCTTGTATTTGGTTTGCAGCTTTCTTCAAAATATCTTATTTATTGTTCAGCAGAATAAAGAAACACATAAAGGTTTGGAGGGCCTCACGGTGGCGCAGTGGGATTGGGTAGGCTAATTTGGCCCTAGTGTATGTGTATGAATGAGTGTGTATGGGTGTTTCCCTGTGATGGGTTGCAGCTGGAAGGGCATCCGCAGCGTAAAACACATTCTGCATAAGTTGGCAGTTCATTCCACTGTGGCGACCCCAGAATAATAAAGTGAGTAAGCCGACAAGAAAATGAATGAATGAATACAAGTTTGGGACCACTTGAGTAAATAGTTAGTGCATTTTCATTTGTTGGTCTCTTTAAATGTGTTTTCATACATATAGTGAGAGGTATTTCAAGAAACATTCATTCATTCATTTTCCTTCGGTTGAATCTCTAATTCAGAGGTCGCCATAGTGGAATGAACCGCCAACTATTCCAGCATAGGTTTTACACGGCAGATGCCCTTCCAGCCACAATCAAGTACTGGGAAACTTTCATATGAAGAGTTCCGTTGCAAAACAAGATATATCCATTTTGAGAAATGTTGGTTATTTGACATTATTATTGAAGACATCAACAGTCAACTTTATTCACAATTTCTGTACGTTAAACTATTACTTGAGCTCAGTGCCAGGGACACATATTCTTCAAATCCAGAGTAGTTTTTTATTGAATTTTATGTCCATTAATAGTTCATAAATAAGTCAAAAAGCATGCCAAAATGCAACATATTTATCTTAACATTGTCAAACCTCTTAAATTGATTAAACTTAATAAAAACTATATGAAACAGTATATACAAAGATTTATTATTAATAATAAGATTCTGAGTTAGTTAGTTGGCCAGAACGTACACAATATAACATAACTTTTTCTTTTCTTTTTTTGCAGGGGCACCAATGGCATTAAGCAGGCTTCACTGTGGCATTTGAAGAAATCTTTTGGATCATCAGTGGGAAAATTAACAATAATTTATCAATTAATCGTAAATATTCATAATATTCAAAAACATATTGCCATAATAGACATAATGTGACTATGGCGTGTGCCAGTAATCCAGAGCAGTCCCTGAATGAAAAGGTCGGATTACAACATACCGGCTGAGCTGTCAGAGCAAACTAACTGCAGGATGTTTATCGTTTCAACCATCCTTAAACAGCTTTGGACTAATTGTGATTAGTTATAATATAGATAAGTAAGATTAAGTTAGTTAAATAAATGACTTGTAGCTTGATACAGAATGAGTGGAGGCTCCTTCCACACCGCTGCTGAAAACCAAACCTGTATGATCAGAGCAGGCGGAGCCGCGATGGCGCAGTTTCTGTTTCACCGAATCCGCAGACACAAGCATGGCCTCGTCCCGTCATATTTAATGACTTATTTTACTGTAATAATAATAATTTTATTATTATTATCATTATTATTATTATTAATATTATTATTATTATGCAGCTGGAATGACCGGCTCCAATCCGTCATCACAATCCATGAGGTTAGCTTGACTGAAGCTTTGATTCTCTGACTGACAGACGGACGTAGCCTGTGGCCCCGTTTACACTAGTGCGTTTTCGTTTTAAAACGCATAAGTTTTGCTACGGTTACGCCATCCGTCCACACCACGCCGGAGTTTTCGAGGTGTGAAAACGGAGCGTTTTGAAAACGCTGGAGAGAGCGTTTCCATTCTAAAACGCTGCTGTTGCGTTTCAGTATGGATGGAGGGAAACGGATATCTTTGAAAACAGAGGCGTGGCTGCTGAGATCCGATACGTGATTGGGGCTTTGGGTCATTGCGTATCCTTTCCTTATTCGTCAAGCGCACGTGGCTATGACGTCACCGGCAGACGGCAGACCAGTCTTCACTGTAAACACGGCATTTTCGATAGCCATGGATGTTTTATATTCATTTGTTACTTTAAGTAACAACTCGACCTCGTCGTCTGTCCTCAAAAAGACCTCTCTTGCTTTCTTTGCCATCGCGTTCATCGTTCCACCAGCGTTTGTTGACTAACAATAACCAAACGCCGAGCGAGACACGTGCTTCCTGTTTATACTTGAACGCGCATGCCCAGAGTGTGCGAATGGTCACGTGATATACGTTTCTGGTGGAGGGAGATCTTTTGAGATACGCTATTGTGGACGCAGATCGTTTTCATGCTAAAACGCCGTTTTTAAACTAAAACGCACTAGTGTAAACGGGGCCAGTGACTGACAGCTCGCCTACAGTATAAACAATTAAATGGCAAACGTTTTTAGTTAGCTTATTGAATCCTCTTTTTAAGAACATATGTTTTTTTGTTTTGATATTATCGTTAAATCAATAAGCAAACTAACTCTGAGCACTTCCCCGGCGGTGACTCTCCTCCCAGGGGATGCTGAGCTCGCGCATATAGTAGCTGTTCTATATATAACAGTTCTATAACTGTTATATTGCATTTTGCAAAGAAACTGGTGTGGCGGATATCGCGTTTTGTGAAAAAATACATTTTGTAGTAGGCCTAAAATGTTCATTCTTAAATTGTGTTAATGGCAGCAATTCACACATAGATAAGGGAACATCTGAACAGTGATTTTCAATCGTAAAATCCAAATGTCAAAAAATGGCATTTATCGCGTTTTGCAATCAAACTCTTCATATACTCATACACTATGGCCAATTAAGTTGATTCAATTCACCTATAGGGAATGTCTTTGGACTGTAGGGAAAACCAGAGCACCTGCGCCAACATGGGCAGAACATGCAAACTCCTTTAATAAACATGAAATTAATGCAATTTGATTCGAAAGATAACTTTAAAGTACATACATGTTTATAATTACCACACATGTTGTTTATCGTTCACAATACTTTTTGCAATATGTTACATTACTATTGGACTACATTGATACATACACAATATCAAAGGATTAATATACTACAGCTAATATACAGTATATTCTTAAATTTATGTGGTGAAAAATGTGTGTGTGCTGTATTGTTTTTGTATTATTTTTTACTTTTTTGATTTTTGACTGAAAGCATGACTGAAATGTTGACTAAAATGATCAGAAATGTTTCCTGAACATCAGTCAGCATATTAAAATTATTTCTCATGAATCACAACACTGAAGACTGGAGTAATGATGCTGGAATTTCAGCTTTAAATCACAGAATATGTATATTTTTCAATTGCAATAATCGTTAACAATATTACGGTTTTACTGTACATTTGACTGAATGAAATAAAATGTAAAAAGTAAATCCTGACTAAGCAGCATTTTAAAATGTAAAGTGAAGTTTATTTATAAACTAATTTCGAGAGGATCACGTGCAGATAATTGCTTGCAGCTGGTCCCGCATTATTCAATTTATGATTCACCAATCAGACGATTCCTAAGCCACTATAAATACCCTAAGCTCCATATCACAGCCATCTTCATTTTGAAGAATCCCCCCTTCCACCCCTACTCCTTCTCCTTTCCTAGATGGGTGGCACGGTGGCCCAGTGGTTAGCACTGTTGCCTCACAGCAAGAACGTCACTGGTTCTAGTCCTTACCAAGCCAGCTGATGTTTCTGTGTGGAGTTTACACGTTCTCCTCGTGCTTACGTGGGTTTCCCCCGGGTTCCTCCCACCATCCAAAAACATGCAAACATGCAACAAAAAGTTAATTGACTAATCCAAATCGGCACCATAGACATGCTCCTAGTAAGTAGTTATCTTTTCATAGCAATCACTATCCGTTCATTAGATACCCGCAGGTGAGTTCTTGAGATCTACCTGAGCTCAAACTCTCCTCTCGCCTTGCAAACGGGAGGGAGCCCGGGCTCGAGGATCTTATGAGCTCAGGGCTCTCTCCCGGGACAGCATGCCAAACAAGCTTTGTAATCAATCATCAGCTAAGCGTGAACTCTTGAAATCCTTTTAAAAACTTTTCTGACAAGGTGTGCAATTACAATATCCTAATTCATGACAAGACTGACAGGCTATTAGCAGCTAATTTACATCTGTGCATCAGTGTATTATAAAAAAACATAATAACTTTTCAAAACTGACAACTATTTACAAGACAATCTAACAGCATTTAATCCCATTTATTGGTGATGTTTAGTACCAATAATGGGATAATCCACCCCCAAATGGACTACAAAAATTTACTCACCATCTACTTGAGTTTCTTTCTTCTGTTGAACACAAATAATATATTTTGAAGAATGTTGGTAACCAAACTGCTGTCTATACTCTTTAAGTATTGATATTTTTTTAATGAATGGCGAGCATCTATAGTTTGGTTACCAACAAGCTGTGATCAACAGAAGAAAGAAGCTCAAACTGGTTCAGAGAGTAAATTAATGGTGAAAAAATTTGTACATTTTCATTTTAGGTAAACCTTCCCTTTAAGGTCAGTTTACATCAGGAACAATAACCAAATGGGCCTTCAGTGTGCTCCCAGAGCTGTCAAAACAAAATGGCATCAAGTTGGTGCCAAAGGCCTAGTGGTTAAGCGCGCTGACATGGTGCTCACAACGACCTGAGTTCAATTCCCGGCTTGAGGTCCTTTGCCGACCCTTCCCCTCTCTCTGCTCCCAATACTTTCCTGTGTCTAACCTCAACTGTCTTATTTCAATTAAAGGTGAAAACCCCCTTAATAATTACATTAAAAAATGGCATCAAGAATGAAGTCAAAAGGCACATCAAAAATACTAATCGATTTATGTCAAAGCCTAGATGTCCATTTGACATCCTAGGGCTGCACGATATTGGAAAAATATTTCATTTTGCTGTGATATATATATTGATAAATGAACAGAACTATGCTCTACTTGAAATAATTTCCATAATTTAGATCGACTATGGTGATCAAGTCGTTTTCTATGAAGTGCATTTGCTTTTTTATGTTGGGACCAATCAGAAACTTACCGTAGCTTCCAAATGCTGAATGATCTGCTGCCTGTCGTTATGGTCTCTCTCCATCGCCACCACACTGACCTGCGCCTTCTCCACCTCTCGGTTCAGAGCGGAGATGATATTCTCTATGACCTGCACTCTCTGCTGCAGGGCGTCCAGCTGCTGGCCGGCGGCGAGCTCAGCCTGATCATCGTGGAGGCTGAAGGCCTTGTCACTCACTCCCGGATCTCCTCCATCCGTCTCGATGTCACCGTCAGCTTGAGGAGCGAGCGGAGAGACACGTGATCCAGGCTCAAGGAAAACAGGGCTGTCCTGGTAGACTCGCTCTGCTGGTGTGTTCAATGTTCGCTGAAGAGCCCTGGTCACGTCCAGGAGAAGCTGCAGGTGACCCACATGACTGCAAGACTCGTGTTCTTTTACTTTGTCTGGGTTGCCCTGAATTAAAAAATAGATGCATATATTGTAAAATTTAAAAGAAAAAGAACATAAAGACAAGTTTTTATTATCATGTGTTTGTTTTTATTTTTTCACACCATAGACCAGGGCTATTCAATTAGTTTGTCATGGGGGCCAGTTCATGAATAGCATCTTAAATGAAGGGCCGGAGATATGACTTGCAATATAAGTGAGGACATAACTGCACATGCTACATTTTTGCTCCTTAAGACACCCACGTTGGCTTTTTCTACATTAAAATGTTAATATGTTCTTAATATGTTGTTAATATTTTGTAACTACATAATATCAGTGCATTGTACAATAGGCTTTTTTTAACAAACATATTCAAATGTTGTATTTCAAAGCTCAACAAAAGCAGTGTATTGTTTAAGCTTCTTCTACATTCACACACATTCATATGTTTTGAACTGCACAACAATTATGGATGCAACAATTATAGATTTTGGTTGTACGCTTATAGTCTGAAGAATAATCATGGTTTCACTGTTATCACGTCTAATGTAAATTTAAACTTTATATTAGGTAGGTCTAAGTATTTAGATTAACTGTTGTTATCATCTGCATTCATATAATCTCAGAAATAAAGGTATAAGAGCTGTCACTGGGGCAGTACCTTTTCAAAAGGCACATATTTGTACCTGAAGGGTCTATAATGGTACCTCAAAGGTACTTTTTAGGTACATTTGGGCACCAATATGCACCTTTGAGGTACCACTGTGGACTCTTTGGGTACAAATATGAACCTTTTGAAAAGGTACTGCCCCAGTGACAGCTCCTGTACCTTTATTTCTGAGAGTGTACATACATAGTCATTTTAATAATAATTCGTCTGACATATCTTATGTTTACATTGCACTGAAAGCCTCGCACAACCTCACCGCTGCAGTATGAGATGTTTTCTACTGCGTGTGTCCAGAACACCGCGAGCGCGTTGCTCAGCTTGTGCGCGCACATAAGGAATAACAAACTTGAGCGCGGAAAGGACGTGATATTGGAACGTGGAACTTGATATTACATAGCTATAGTTTATTCAGTGTGTATTGGCCTTGGCGTACAAGCTCGGAACTTTAATCTAACGCACAGGTGGCATAACTTTGTTTAATTGCAGCAGTTGCAATAGAAACACGCAATTGAAAAGCCTTTACGATTAATTGACCATGAAAGAATTAAAGCGCAGTGAAATCAGCGAATCGCTGCATCACTAACAACGATATCAGTGCATTGTACAAAAGGCCTTTTCTACAAACATATCCAAATGTTTTCGGCTGCCTGCTCCACTCGCTTAATGTCAGGTGACTCACGCTCTGCGCAGCCTTCAACTGCAGCTCATGCTGTATTGAAGAGACGCACGTCACTTCATAACTATAGCGGCCGTTTTTTGACTGAACTAAATTTATTTCTGATGTCATCGTCACACTAGTTATTGCTAACATATTGCTTAGGGCCGCCTATTGAATAGCCCTGCTATAGACAAACTATTTTTCTTCTCAGTTTGTGAGCATAAATCAACAAAAAACATCTAAAATGTATACAAAAATGTTTAAACCTCTTAAATTTAGAGCAGTTTTCAATATCTGCAAATACTAGTCTGTTCAAAAATAAAAGATGTGATAGTAGCTACTATTTTAGTAATTTATGCTAAATTTAATTTGTAAGCACTTTTCTATGAGCATCCATCCATCCATACATACATACATACATACACAGGCATAATTGTCCAAATTATCCACTCTATATACAACTTTGTTCCACAAAATTACATTCAGTAATAGCAGTAATATCAACAAAACCAACCTTAAAAGGACAACCAACGTCTGAGAAAATGCATGGTTCTTTCTTTTTTGAGTTGGCCGGGTGATTATTCTATAAAGGAAACATAACTGCACTTCAGAATTATTCTTGTTTATGCATCCGTTTTTAGGACATAACATTCAGAGATCCACCAAATCCAGCTGTTCTGTACCTTTTGCCTTTTATCCACCTTTGCTGTCTTCTTATCACCAGAACTAGGACATACATGCTTCTGTGAAGAAATTAGCAAATGTCACCTTCACTAACCACAGTGATCAAACTTTTGCACAAATAATTCTCTGACAAACTTTCCAATACATCTTAATAAGACTTTTTTTATCTTAATTTGAGGCAAGAAACACATTGAGTTTGAAGATATTTTGACTAATGTGTTGCATTTGAAGCTTGATGTCTGAATTCTCTGGATTTCTGCTTCTTTCCTCCTTTTTCTTCCTCTAATCCATATCCCGGAGTGCAGGTCCCAATGGGTGAAATGGAAAATAAAGTAATATGGGACAGCAATAAACACTGGAGACTCTGTGGCTTAAAACCAACTATGGGGCTTAAAGCAAGGGCACGCTGACCCAAAACCACTCCAGAAACAAGGAAAGAGCCAGAATCCAGATATATATTGCACTGTGGGCCTATTTACACAATATCACCCATGTATCATACATACATTATGTGCATAGGATTTGTATAAATATATACGTGGTCAGACTGAATAAATTATTTTCTTTAATACCCAATATTAATTAATCTGAGATGCAAATACGTAATAGGTATGCTCAAGCATGTGATAGTTTTGCTTTTAAAGTATATTTGGGTGCACTTTTAAAGTTGCTTTGGGCATAAATCTATCAAAATGTGGTGTAATGTAGGATTATGCTTTAAAAATAGCAGCACAGAACTATTTGGCTTAATTATTTGGCTTAATTATTTAAAAAAACAACATTATTTTAATTATTAGGGCCTCAAGATTTCTGTAATGCAGAAAATCTGGACAGAATTACGAATAAAAAAACTTATGATCTGTTTAACACTGAATGTCACTGAATATTGGATATTGTTTTAAAAAGAAATAAATTAAATATGTTCCATAAATTATGTTAATTTGTTGATTACAATAATTTATTTTAACAAATTCAAATAGAGTCCGGAAAAAAAAGGTATTTTGGACAAAAAAAATGAAACAGATTTCATAGGGACCTATGTCATTCTTTTTCAGGGGGTTGAATATATTACAATATATTTTGAAAAATGTGTCAAACCTGGACCCATTGACGTCCTGTGCATAAAACAATACTATGTACACTACTATATGCAGTGTATTCAGTCCCAACAGCTCCTTTTAGCAGTACCTGGAGTTCTCTGGGTGTCAGAACGCTAGTGCAGGAGGGACAGGTGGTCTTGTTGTTGGGACAACCGCTCTCCAGATGCGTGGCCAGTGTCTTCCTCTGGACCATTATGCCACAGCCAATGTTACAAGGGATCAGGGCATATTCACACTGACTCTGGTGGTCCTGTTGAGTGAGAAATTAAGCATTATTTTTATTTGTGTAAAAATAATTCTGGGATTATTTATCTTGTCACCGCTAAAAAAGCTTGACAGTTCTTCAAACCATCTTTTTTTTCTACTGCAACAAAATTGTCAGTATTTATTTGAAATAACATACATGGACTATTTATACAGCACACACACACACACACACACATTGCTGAGTCTTGTTGTTACCTGTAACCACTACAAAGCGTTTCTCCTTGTTCATTGATTTTGATGTTGAACCGAACTCTTTGCCTGTTTTTGACTTCTCTTTTGAATTGCCCGCATGATACTGTTTGCTCTTGTGCTTGACCATTGCTTGCCTGGCCACTCTGTCTAAATAAAGACTCTGCATTTGGATCCCCACTCCGTTGTCACGTTGCTGTTGTTACAGAATTACAACAATTAATGTTATTTTACTTCTATATAATTGAACCTCTATAAAATAAAAATTAAAGTTTATTTTACTTTTAAGATGAATATGTTAGGCGCCACGGTGGCGTAGTGAGTAGCACGTTCGCCTCACAGCAAGAAGGTCGCTTCGGTTTGAGCCTCGGCTGCGTCAGTTGGCATTTCTGTGTGTAGTTTGCATGTTCTCTCCGTAATCGCTTGGGTTTCCTCCGGGTGCTCCGGTTTCCCCCACCAGTCCAAAGACATGTGGTACAGGTGAATTGGGTAAAGCTAAATTGTCCCTAGTGTATGCGTGTGAATGCGTGTGTACGGATGTTTCCCAGAGATGGGTTGCAGCCGGAAGGGCATCTGCTGCGTAAAACAAATGCTGGATAAGTTGGCGGTTCATTCCACTGTGGCGACCCCGGAATAATAAAGGGACTAAGCCGAAAAGTAAATAAATAACTGAATAAATGAATATGTTAAATTTATATATGCTCCAAAACAATGACAAAATTCCTATTTAGTAAATGCAAGCACTAAAACATCGTCTCTCACTTCCACCAATACCGATCAATGATTTTGAAGACATCCTCTGCACTTCAGCTTCTCATCAGATATTCTATTCCAGTGGTTCTCAAACTTTTTTCACCAAGTATCACCTCAGAAAAAAAATTGTCTTTCCAAGTACCACCATAATAACCAGTATTGAAGTACAATAGGGTAGTAGGGATAATTAAGCAGCTACAGCAAAAGCAAGGCAGATTAATTCTTCTAATTAACAATATTTATTATTGTCATCCACCTTAATTAATGGTTTAGCCTATTAAAATTTTATAATGACAATTTTCTGATCACATCAGTGTTCAAAGTGTGTTCATTTTTTAACTTTAATTATTCAGCGATTCCTCCGTGTACCAGTAGAAGGAAGCTTGTGTACCACAGTTTGAGAACCACTGTTCTATTCAATGCTTACTACAATATGACGTTTCCCACCCTCTACACCAGTGGTTCTCAAACTGTGGTACATGTACCACTAGTGGTACACAAGCTTACTTCTAGTGGTATGCGGAGGAATCTCTGAATAGCTAAAATAAAAAAAAAGAACACACTTTTAACCCTTTGACGCGTACGATAACACCGATGTGATCAGTAAATTTATTTTAATAGACTAAACCTTTTATTTAAGTGGCTGACAATAATAAATATTTTAATTAGAAGAATTAATCTGCCTTGTTTGTGAACTGTGCGGTGCTCTAGCTGCTCAATTACTGTAGGTCTACTATGCTACTGTACTTTAACATGGTTTATTAAGGTGGTACTTGGAGAAACAATTTTTTTCTGAGGTGGTACTTGGAGAAAAAAGCTTGAGAACCACTGCTCTACACTATAGATAGCCACTAGACCTGCAGCTGAAATCAGCCACTTGTTCACACAATTATTATTAGTAAAAGTGCACTATATATAGCAATGAAAAAAATAAAGCAGTGTAAACATACTTTCCATCGAGGTAAACAAAGTCTAGTTTTGCATGCGTTACTGTCATAAGAAACCACAGCAACATGCAAACACAGTCTTCTCCAGTCCAGAGACACATTAACATCTTCAGAAGCAGACCACTAAACATATCAGACCCATTTGAAATGGACACTGAATGCTATTTTTAAGCTCTATGGAAAAGATTAGGAGGAGAAACTATTAGATAGATTAGACAATGGCTGTCATAAGTGATAAATCTGGCTAAAATCGAAATAAAGAGAGGAGCCACTCTTTATATCCCGCCCTGTACTCTAATTTCAGTGTAAATTATATACTGTATACTGTACAATGCTGCCTGTTTCAATTCATTGCAGTAGCTTTAAATAACCTCCAAAACTTTCCAAAACACCAAATGTATTATTTAGCTTTAGATATTTATTTTCCACTGAAAAACAAAGTACAACCTACATGTTTCTATTCAAATAGGAGCTTTTGAACAAAAGGATATTCTCAAAAGGCTTTCAGACTCTCTTGAACACAGAAAAAAACACAAAAGATTTCCATTAGGCAGGCATGAGGGTCAAAGTCATAGAACATTCATCTCAATGCAACACTGACCTCTAAAAATTGTACATTAGGCTTTTTAAGCTTCAAGTATGAGTTTGTTATTGCTCTATACGGCCGAGGATTGATTCACCGCACTTGGACAACATCTGCACAACAGCTTTATGATTAAAGTCCTAATGGCTGGTTCATTATAAGAAATGACCACAAAGCTACCATGTTAGGATTCCCGTAAAACAGCGTGTTGCTTTTGTAACCGAAAGTGACAGCCTGCCAAGAAATGCAGCGATTGTTCCTGTGATTTAACAAAGTGATAATAGAAAAGCCACAGCTGTTGATCTGATCGATACAAGCTCCATAATCCACACTGCTTTTGAGTCAGTCAAGTGTAAGACGTTACAGTGACTCCCAATAAATCTGATGATTTTACATGAATGTGTAACAGTCTGTAAACAATCTGCTCTTACATAATGCATTAACTTACTTTCTAATCTAAACCACACTGCAAAGTGCTAGACTTTATCAGATGTGCATAATCTTAACACCAAGAGCTAAAAAAGCGAAAAATGATTCTCAAGCTAAAAATACATTCATTTATTAACATTGCCCTGACGGCATTTATTTAGTGCAAAAACTGTTTTTCTGTGAATACTATTAAAAACATAACGTAGCAAATGTATTCCTGTGATGGCAAAGCTGAAAAGATTACCCTAGCATAATTACCCCAGCCTTCCATGTCACGCGATGCATCAGAAATCATTCAATGTTGATTTTATTTGTTATGATAATTTTTTACTGTTGTTCAATCACTAGTAATGATTCTTCTTATCAATGTTGATCATTAGTTGATAATATAATATAATATGATATGATATGATATGATATGATATAATGCAATGAAATGAAATGTAAAGCAAAATAATATAATATAATATAATATAATATAATATAATATAATATAATGCAATGAAATGTAATATAATATAATATAATATAATATAATATAATATAATATAATATA
>CAIGQQ010035257.1:5385661-5400863 GCA_903798035.1 Danio albolineatus | reverse complement strand
ATATAATATAATATAATATAATATAATATAATATAATATAATATAATTAGGGATGGCCGATATGGCCTAAAATCCATATTGCGATATACATTACAGCCTCTTGTGATAACAATATATATTGCGATATATACATTTTAATAGAACCATTTCAGAACAGGTTACATAGACCCTTAGGAAAGCCAAACTGCTATTTTTTTAAGAAATAAAGAAACGTTGCATGTCATTTTGAGAACATTTATTGTGCAAAAGCAAAATTGTAATTAAACAACACAATGTTGCAGATAAATAAACTAAATGTAGTGCCTTTTAGAAAGAAAGACTTTTCTTGACTTACTTTTCTTCAAGTCCTTAGTTCCTAAACGCCAAGTTGCAAAGAACAAAAAAAAACTGGTGTCTTTTCAGTTAAGGAACTTACACTGTACTGAAAATACTTCCAGTATGAATTAGTCAAATAATCTTGTTTATTGCAGATACTTTAAATAAAAACATATTTCAAACCTGCAGCCTAAGGTAACGCATTTGATTTTAAACATTTTGTTCTTGGCTATTGCATTATCGCGATAGAATTTGAATCTCTATCGTAGGCCAATTTTGTATAGTTTATATCGTATATCATTTATATCACCCATTACTAAATATAATATAATATAATATAATATAATATAATATAATATAATATAATATAATATAATATAATATAATATAATATAGGCGCCACGGTGGCGTAGTGAGTAGCACGTTCGCCTCACAGCAAGAAGGTCGCTGGTTTGAACCCCGGCTGGGTGAAGTTTGCATGTTCTCCCTGTGGTTGTGTGGGTTTCCTCCGGGTGCTCCGGTTTCCCCCACAAGTCCAAAGACATGTGGTACAGGTGAATTGGATAGGCTAAATTGTCCGTAGCGTATGAGTGTGAATGTGTATGGATGTTTCCCAGAGATGGGTTGCGGCTGGAAGGGCAACCGCTGCGTAAAAAATATGCTGGATAAGTTGGCGGATCATTCCGCTGTGGCGACCCCAGATTAATAAAGGGACTAAGCAGACAAGAAAATGAATGAATGAATGATAATATAAATTAATATAATATAATATAATATAATATAATATAATATAATATAATATAATATAAAACAGTTCAATTCACTTTTCAATATCCAAAATTTATTTCCACAAAAACATGAAGCTAAATGAAGCAATGTTTTCAACTTCGACTCTAATCAGAAATGTTCCTTTTGCGTCAAATCAGCATTTAGAAAGGAGTGCGACACTGGAGAGACTTGAGTAATGATGCTGAAAAATCAGTTTTGAATCACTGTAATAAATTATACGTTAAAATATATTCACACAGACAAGAGCTACATGAAATGTAAATAATATTTTACAACATTACCACTTTTGTCTTTTGATCCATATAAATCTCACCGACTGACTAACCCCTTGATTATTTATTAGAAATTATTCAAATTAACATGATTAACTCGCTAATTATGAATAAGCACTTATGTATTTTTTTTTTTACTGTAAACATTAGCACCACAGTAAGCATGAAAAAAAACAGTACCTCAAAATTTTTCAGGGTGCTTCTCCAGGGGCAGCCTTGGTTAGCACAGTGAACTTTCAGATCCAAAATTTCCTTATTGATAGCCACATCATTGAAGAACTACAGTTTGAACAAGAAGAGAAATTGTCATAACTTTCCAAACATGAGTCATAATTCTTCCACTCACTGAAGAAGACATTTAGACATAAATCAGACAGATATATAGACACAGACAGACAGACAGAGATATAGACAGACAGACAGACAGATAGACAGACAGACAGACAGACAGACAGATAGATAGATAGAATGTGTAATAATATAGTGTAATAATATAGGATTACTTGGTTAGGAGTCAGTATGCTAGTGTCACTCTCAACATTACAATCCTCTCCTTTACATTTTGTGCACACCAGGTCCTTGTTGTTTCTGGGGGGAAATAGAAGAATTATTTAATGCTGAGACAATATAGTCCCTTCTCCATAGCTTACCTTTTCCGAACCAACAAGCAATGTTATCTTAAAAGTCACAATTATTGTCATTACTGTCAAAGCCAACAATAAACTGAGTGGTTCTGCCAGGGATGTGTCGTGTGTCGTCATAAAAGTGAGCTTTGTGTTTGGCTAGAATACTCTCTTACCTGACCAGCCAGTTGACGCAGGCGAGGCAGTATCGGTGACCGCATACCGTTTGACGCGCTTTATTCAAAACATTATTGCAGTTACTACACAAGTACTTCTCTTTCGGCACCTCATCGCAGATGCTCTGAGGGAAACCTGACGGGTACTCGTTCTCATCCGGTGTGGACGAAACACCGTTTAACGACGGGTCTGAAGCAGCTGAACCAGAAGCCATTATAGGGGTTAAGATGAAGAGTCTGTACCAACAGCACGTTATGATGACATGATGATATGCTTTTGACTTTTTGGTGATATACCCACGGTCGAAAAACACCACGGGTTTCCCCCTTAAACACCCGGAAACTGCGTTTTTTTCCGCGTTTATCATCCAGCTTGTGTCTGATCTGGCTGATAATATTTTGAAAAGAGCTAAAAGACTAAGAATAGAAAGACAGTGTGTTATTGTTAAATTATGAGTGGGAGTAGAAGAAATAACGCGCTTATACACACAGTGTGGCTGTCTTGAAATCTAGAGAGCATACTAAGAATACAAAACGAGAAGTGCGGTGCTCACTATAGCTCGACTCCGCCTACCCTGTTCACAATAATTGCAAAAATGTTTCCCCTGTAAGCGTCACTGCACTTTAATAAAAGCAAACAAACAAGTGAAATAATCTAAATGTCAAAATAAACTACTTGAGTGTCTGCATTTAGGTTTCACCAAGCTAGAAATATTCATTCAGAATATCATCCGATTCATTTAAAATCAGACTGAATCTAATCCGATTCAAATAGTGTGAACTGAAACATATTTGCATGAATTATAACATTTAGAAATGCATTCAAGTACTGTTTAGGTAAGGTCACTATTGTTGAGAAACTTCTGTTGCCTTCTTAAGCCACAGTTCACATATCCGTTGATATGGAAAGTCCCCATTTGAAAAACTACCTGCGGTTCCAGTTCAAGTTTACCTTAAATGTTCAGCCGTGTCTGTTAATCATAAAACCAGCGTGTCAGATCTAGCCTAACTTACGTCATAAAATGTGGAGTCATAAAATAGATAAAAGGCGGGAGAAACTTTTGGGCTATGCAATTATTTAAGTTATGTTCCTTAATTATATTATTTTGTGGGGGTGGTTTGGTATACGTTGCCTCATTAAACACATAATTAAATGTATAATAATTATTATATGAGCCCTATTATTATTATTATTATTATTTATAAATATTATATTGCATATTTGTTAATGTTATATTTTACAATGAAAAACAGATATCTCTACAAATTATAAACAAATAAACCTTTTAAATATATAAATATATATAAAATAAAAATAATGGGGGCGCCACGGTGGCCTAGTGGGTAGCACGTTCGCCTCACAGCAAGAAGGTCGCTGGTTCGATCCCCGGCTGGGCCAGTTGGCATTTCTGTGTGGAGTTTGCATGTTCTCCCCGTGGTTGCGTGGGTTTCCTCCGGGTGCTCCGGTTTCCCCCACAGTCCAAAGACATGCGGTACAGGTGAATTGGGTAAGCTAAATTGTCCGTAGTGTATGTGTGTGAATGAGAATGTATGGATGTGTTTCCCAGAGATGGGTTGCTGCTGGAAGGGCATTCGCTGCGTAAAACAAATGCCGGATGAGTTGGCGGTTCATTCCGCTGTGGCGACCCCGGATTAATAAAGGGACTAAGCCGAAAAGAAAATGAATGAATGAATGATAAAAATAATGGCAAAAATGATAACATGATAATAATGTTAGGAACATTATACAAAATGTAAATAAAATTATTTAAATTAAATTTCATAATAAATTCAGTTCAAATTATTTGAATATTTAAATATTCAAAATATTTGAATTTATTATTATTATTATTACTACTACTATTATTATTATATCATTATTGCTATTGTTATGTATTATTATTTGCCTGTTATTAGTAGTATATTTGTAATATACACTGCCAAGCATGATAAACAAAAGTGAACCCAACATGTCTAAAAATGCTTAGGCCTACAATATAACAATATATTGATGATGATAAAAATAAAAATAACAATAGAATGTTGTATATATATATATATATATATATATATATATATATATATATATATATATAATATTAAACTACTACTACTACTACTACTACTACTATTATTATTATTATTTTTATTATTATTATTATTATTATTATTATTATTAATATGGGCAACACTGTGGCCCAGTGGTTAGCACTGTCGCCTCACAGCAAGAAGGTTGCTGGTTCAAGTCCTGGCTGTGTCAGTTAGCATTTCTGTGTGGAGTTTGCATGTTCTCCTGTGTCCGTGTGGGTTTCCTGCGGGTGCTCCAGTTTACTATAGGTGAATTGGATGAACTAAATTGTCCGTAGTGAGTGTGTGTAAATGAGAGTGTATGAGTGTTTTCCAGTACTGGGTTGCGGCAGAAAGGACATTTGTTGCATAAACCATATGCCAGAATAGTTGGTAGTTCATTCCACTGTGGCAACCTCTGAAACAGAGACTAAACTGAAGGAAAATGAATAATAATAAGCAATAATAATGTTCTAACTTAACTGAAATTGTAATAAAACATTAAGGGGGGGTCCAGAGTGTTTTTTAAGGCTTGGTTGTGTTTATAAGATGCAAAGCAATGTGTGCTCATGCTTCACTTGTAAAAAAAATCACGATATATTTTTAATATATATCTTACTTTGATTATCTACTGCTACCCTGCTAACATGAAAAGGACTCATATTTTCTTTTTCCTCTGAAAGCCTGCCCTAAAGAGGTACTGATTGGTCAGCTGACATAATAGCAGCGTCACACCTCTACTAACACACGATTTGCCTCTGCTGTGTAAATACTGTCAGTCAACGTAACTGTAAATGAAAACGTTTCTCAAGTGCTAGCTTTATTTTTTAAAATAATCCTCTCGAGCATAATTAAATGAAACTGTAAGCCCGCCTGTCTTTGTGTCGTGTCTTTTGGAAGCACAAATACAGAAACAGAACAAGCTCTGTGAAAAAGCAGCGTTTGGACGGCATTTTAGCTTTCTCTGCTATAACATTACAGAGCCTCTGGCCACGGCCCTTCGCTGCGCAGGGTTTATGTGTGTAACCTGTAGGGTTTATGACATCATTAACCCAGATGTATTTTTTTGTAGTCCCCAAACTTCGTTGGCTGTATCCTTTGCTGAGGTAACTCTGTATAGCCAATATCTGCGTTAAACTTTGAGCATTCAGAGATGTTGTTTATGTTCACACAGCTACATTACTCATCAACTACAGTTTAACATATGATATCGTAGTGGACCACCCCTTTAATTTATATCTGGTAATATTGAAAAATAATAAATGTATTATTATTATTAATATTATTATTATTATTATTATCATTATTATTATTATTATTATCATGCACTAACAATAATAATAAAAGAAGAAAAAGAAGAAGAAAACAACAATATATCAGTATATCTGTGGTGTTTATTATTTCTGTGCTACCCCATCAAACATAATCAAGCATTTGTACACACCAGTGAACTTTTTATCATATGCTGTGCATTTCGGTTTGTGAAATGAAGATGAAGTAATCTTTAATGAGATTTTGAGCGAAAACTGGTGCTACCAGTGATGAATAACACAGAAATCACGCAGCGAGACGATTTGCAGTGTCATTTATGCTCTACAGAACCTATCGTGTTTAAATCTCTGACCTTCACGCTTAGAATATTAAACAATATAATCGGTGTAAAGACTTTATGCTTCACTAAAGCTCCATCCACTCACCTAGAGAACATATTATTGATCGTGTTAATCATAACAACCTTTCATTTCACAGTGGAAAAACCCACAGTAGACCCTAGCATTTGCTTTCAACTCAAGACAGGAATCTCCCCCTTTATTAAAACGCAAAAAACACTATATGTGGTGCACTTTAAGGACAAATATATAATTTTTGTATTTATTATTTATAAAAATTTTGTAAGATGGTCTGAGAAACATTCATACGAATAATGTCAAAACGGTAATAATTTTAAGCAAATATGTTTTGCAAAAGTAAATGTAATCTTGTAAATAAAAGATCATCTTTAAATCTCCTCAATTGAATAGTATTATTATAATAATCATCATTATTGCTGTAATTTATTATTATTATTATTATTTGTAGGATTCTTTGCAAAGCATTGTAGACATGGTCAAGATGATCTGCTGCAATTAAAACCTAGCATCAGAATGGGGAAGAAAGGTGATTTAAGTGACTTTGAGTGTGGTATGGTTGTTGGTGACAGATGGGCTTATCTGAGTATTTCAGAAACTGCTGAGCTACTGGTATATTCACGCACAACCATCTCTAGGGTTTACAGAGAAGGGTCAGAAAAATAGACAATATCCAGTGAGTGGCAGTTCTGTGGGCGCAAATGCCTTGTTTATATCAGATGTCAGAGGAGAATGGCCAGATTGTTTCCAGCTGATAGAAAGGCAACTCAGATAACCACTTGTTGCAACCGATGTATGAAGAAGAGCAGCTCTGAACAAACAACACATAGAACCTTGAGGCAGATGGATAAGCTACAGCAGCAGAAGACCACACCGGCTGTCACTCCTGTCAGCTAAGAACAGGAAACTGAAGCTACAATTCGCACAGGTTCACCAAAATTGGACAATAAAAAATTGGAAAAACGTTGCCTGGTCTGATGAGTCTCGATTTCCTCTGCAACATTCAGATGGTAGGGTCAGAATTTGGTATCAACAACATGAAAGCATGGCTCCATCCTGCCAGGTATCAATGGTTCAGGCCAATGGTGGTGGTGTAATGGTGTGGGGGATATTTTTTGGCACACTTTGGGCCCATTAGTACCAATTGAGCGTTGTGTCAACGCCACAGACTACCTGATTACTGTTGCTGACCATGTCCATGCCTTTATGACCACAGTGTACCCATCTTCTGATGGCTACTTCCAGCAGGATACCGTGCCATGTCGTAAAGCACAATGTCATTCACCGTACTCAAATGGCCTCCACAGTCACCAGATCTCAATCCAGTAGATCACTTTTGGGATATGGCGGAACGGGAAATTCGCATCTGGCATGTACAGCAGTATAATTATTATTATTAACAACAATAATATTCTTACATAGTTCTTTTTTAATAAAATGTTACTGTATGACAATATTGAAAAAACTAAATGTAGCATTGTTATAAATATTATTATTCAAATCAGAAGAACAGCAGATTAGAGTGAAAGAAACAGAGCCAGTTTTTTTTTATCTTTTCTTTTTTTAAAGTGGGCGGTTGGGAGATTTCAATATCTAGTGGAGGGGATTAATGACTCGGGTAAAACTATTCACCTCTACGAGGGACATTCTTCACCTCAAATCAATTACTCAGTAATAGGAGAGCAGGGCGATGCTGGCCTGTTTTTCATTAAACAGCAATCACACGAAAGACCAGTGCATCAAAATGACTGCAGCAGGTGGCTGCTGAGCGGCCCGAGAGCTGAGCTGCAAAAGAAGATCTTTGTACCCTCATGAATCACAGTGAGAAGATGCAATTCAATAACAGAGAAAACTCATGATGCAAAAGCTTAAACTGCAATGGGTCTTATTGATCGGGCTGGTCAGGAGGTTTCCAAAACATCTTGTGTGCTGGAAACAGAGAGGTCAAGTACAGGACGGCTTCTTCTTGGAGGAAAATGTTGTGAATATTGGAAAAAAGAGAGAACTTGCTTATTTGTGAAATTTACTAATAATGCCTGATGTAAAAATTTGTCAGGAGGTTAGATCAACTCATCTTTATTTCTAAACTCTAAAAAACAAACCCAGATTCATTGTGGATATGTACCTGGTCTACATTTTTGGAGACTGCTAAATATTTACCCAGGGGTACGTCTGCTTGCAGTTTTTGTTTTCACAAATCCACCAGAGGCCGCTGTCGACTGACTGACTGTCCAAATAAACCCTCCACCCACCCCTTCCCCAAACCCAACTGATAGTGTTTTCAAAAGCACCAATTAACCTGATCACCCCCTTCCCTAATCCTAACCGACAGTGTCTTCAAAGCAATTCAGAAAAAGAAAAGCCTGTCATGGTTCAGGGATCTGTTTGTCTGTGTGTGCTTGTGCCTCTACCTGTGTTGGGGTCAGTGTGTTGTTGACTGTCTGTTTACTTTCCCCGTCAGCTGTGTGGTCACGTGGAGGTAATCATCCAATCGGCTGATTAGCAACTACAGCTGTTTGTCGTTACCTCCGCTATATTAGTCCTGTGTTTACGTCTCGTCTTTTGTCAGTTCATTATGTACAATCTGTGGTTCATGTCTGTCTCCTGTCTTCAGTAAGGCGATCCTCGTTGATTCCTGTTGTGCTCTGATCGCTCTCTGAAACCAAGTTCATTGCCGATGCTGTGTGTAGTTCGCTGGATTCCTCTCCTTCTCCTGTCTTCAGTCAGTGATTCACGAACTATTTTCTACACGAACTATTTTCTGTCTGTGCCACTTCAGACTCGTGAACTCTAATAAAAAACTGTTCACTCTCGCACTTGGGTCTCTCTGTTTTCACGTGACAAAGCCTTCGCGGCCGTCGTATTTTTACCACGTTTTCAGATCTTACCACCCTACCACCCAGATTCTCACCCTGTTATTTACTTGTTTATATTATTTTTTGCCTTTTGTTTTACCTGCTTTCTGGAACTGTTCTTCACCAGACTCGAACCTTGTCATTGTGGTAAACTCCTCCCTGCATCTCAAATTCACAAACATACATGGTGAGCTACTGAGCAAACTGGTATTTTCAAAATGCCAGAGGCAGTCAAGCATATATATATATATATATATATATATATATATGATGAGCCTGATCAAGAGAAGATGAAACTGCGCCCCTGGATCAGAATATTGGGAGACAAGCAAAGCGATCTCAAGTCAGCCAGAAAACAAGACGGAAGAGGTAACTGTGGACTCATCCTGATGTTTTATAGACAAATTTCCGGAGCAGCACGATCAGTCTTTGACGAGGCTAATTCATCACGGTCAATCATTCTATTATCTAATCAGCTCAAGACCAAACCCCTATTAATAATTAAACACGTCATACCTCCGTTTTCTCTTGACTTCAGCATCCTTCCACCACCCCAACTCCACACTATTAAACCCAATACCTACTTAAATCTGAGATGGGAGCCTTCTAGGGCCGGGCTAGACACTGCACTCAGACTCTATCTCTCTCTATCCTGATAAGGGAAATAACTCGAGTTAAGGTGCCTTTCCGAGCTCAGAGCCCTCTCCCCAGACAGCACGGCAAATACGCATAATCTATTCAGTCAAATATCTGTGAGTGTGAACTCGTGAATTGAAGTTTAGACAGAGTGAGCTATTTTTGCATAATAGTGAAGTGAACTGAATGTCAGTGGTGTTAGTAAACTGAATAGAGATGTTTCATGCTTTTTTCGCTATAACCGCTTAGTAACGTCATGTTTCGGTGTCCTGACATTTTATCCTACCCATCAGATTATAATATAATATATATAAATATAAATTACATGGCTCGTTAAAAAAATACATTAGCCAAAAAAATCTGAAATGGCTTTTTGCTGAAAAAAAGTTCCCGACCCCTGGCCTATAGTAAATGCACAGAAGGAAGAGAAGACTTTGGCATAGTCATTTTTTTACAGTTTTTTTTGTCACACAAAAGTGTTCTTGGACCTTCGAATACTTACATTTTAACCACTGAAGTCAATGTTTTGACAACAGCTTTGTTTCCTTTTCTGAACATCTCATGCCTCTTGCTGTTTATGGAGGGTCGGAGAGCTCTCTGATTTCATCTGAAATATCTTAATTTGTCTTCTGAATATGAACAAACATCTGAGGGACCTGGAACGACATGAGGGTGAGCAATTAATAACAGAATTTTCATTTTTGGGTGAACTAATTGTTTAAATTGAAAATTAAGTGATGTGACTTGACTCTGAACATGTTCAATTCAATTCAATTCATCTTTATTTGTATAGCGCTTTTACAATGTAGATTGTGCCAAAGCAGCTTAACATAGAAGGTTATAGTAAATTGAAAATGTCAGTCCAGTTATTAATGTTTGAGTTTAGTTCAGTTCAGAGTTGTCTAATATTCAGTACTTAGAGTCCAAACACAGAAGAGTAATCCATCGATGCGCAGCTCTAGCTGCAGTCTAGGCGCCGGAGGTTGGAGAACTCGAGGCTCGTCTGTCCTTGGAGGGTCACAGGAATCCGTCTCTTGCTTGCTACTCCGCCATGCACCAAGCAGCTGCTCGCTGTGGTCTTTTAAATATATGTTTAAAAATGTCGCTGAAAATATCTCTACATACATTTTCAGAAACCAAACTTAAGCAACTACACACATAAACATGAGGTTTTTGATGCTGTTTTTGTTAGCAGCTTCACCTAAAGCACCATTGATCGCAAATGTTTATTTAGAGCAGGTGTTCTTGATTCGAAGCAGCCTAAACACAAAGGAACACAACCATTCAAACGCCGTCTATTGTGCTGGAGACAGAGTGTTGAAGTACAGGACGTCTTCTTCCATCAATCTGTCTGGAGGGAAGGTGTTAGGGATATTGGGGGAAGGAGATAAGACGCCAGATGTGTTTATGTACTTGCTGAGTGTTGAATATGTGAAGCGTTCCATCCGCACGACTCTCGTTTCTGATGAATCCCTCGCTGGGTTTGATCCTGTGCTCTGCTGAGTAGATGCACATCATTCTTACAACTTCCTGAAACACGCAGAAACTGCAGCTCTTCCTGCAAAACCAGACCCGCAGAGCCATTCTCTCACCACACGTTAGAGATAACACCACTAAAACACTCAAGAAAATATGCACTGCTCTAAAGTGTCATTTATATATCCAGTGCTCAGCATTAATGAGTACACTCCATTTTGAAAATCTAGATTTTTTATCTCAGTGAATATAGGTCATTTATTTTGGTGCATTTACACAAAACTAATTTATTAAACAGATATATTTATTAAAATAATATTTTAGTAACCAAACATCTTTGGAAATAGAAGATGATGCATTTAAATTCCTATGAAAGATTGGGAAAATCCAGCGATAATTTTTGTTTCTCCTAAAATGTGCTCTTTTTAATTTTTTTTAAAAGTTGAATATTTTCCCCAAACAAATAGATTTAAATGTACTAATTTTGGACCATTGTCATAAGTTATTTGGTTAGATTACTGTATATCCAGATTTTGCTTCAGTACTGACTGTAATGTGTATATGCCCAAACAAAACTGGTCCATGATAGCATTTGATTTGGCCAGCAATCCCATCTGAGAAGAAAGTAAAAAAGAAGGGGAGTGTCAGGGAAGATTGTCTTTTCTACTTTAACGTAACCTTTTGTTTGTTTATTTTATTTATTGTTGACCTAATAGCAAGCTTGAATTAAATGCTTCGATTAAAGGTTGTAAATTTGAAAGTGCATTGAACTCCATTGTGTTATAATTTGTTTCTTTTCATTGTATTAAGTTAATCATAAAGTGTACAAAATTATAATGCAATAGTTAACCTAATATGATTAAAGTATTGCTTTATATTGTTATAAATATTATTAGAAAAATTAGAAAGTAACCCTTGGCAACTTTGTAATACAGTTTGCTATATTTACCTTCGGCCCACAGCCATCAGTTTGGTTTTTGGCCCTTTAGCCAGCCAGTTTAGCCAGCCCTGATGTATATGCACAAATATAATACTGTAAAACTTCCTATAAAAATATATATTAGTTTAAATGAGAGATTTAGGAGGAGTGTACTCATATATGTTTATATAGCAAAAGCGCACCATTTATAATGACATTTATGTTAGAGAAGGTTTAAAAAAAATTGCCGCTCTTTTGCATGTAGTTTGTTCATTAAATAAAAATAAAAAATAATCTAGCTTTCACAAAGATTTTAATTAGTACAGCTGTTTCCAATATTGATGATAATTATATAAAATCAGCATATCAAAATTGTTCATATATTCATATGTCATTAAAGACTGAATAGCTGACAATTCACCTTAATAGAATAGAAATAGCCATATTATAATCAGTGTTTTGTGAAATTAATCAAAAAGTAAGTATTCTGTGTAAACACTTTTCCTAAAAAATTAAGTACGGGATTACTGTAAATGGCATTATTATTATTTTTTAAATTAGAGTTAAATAAACCTACATAATGGAAATAAATTCAGCAGTTCTGGATTAATCAATTCAGAGAAGCGTTTTTTGCAAATATATTTTTCTGCTAAAATGACTGCATTTATCAAGACGATGAGTTAGAGTTTAATGGCAGTATATAGGTAAAAGAAATATGGTGTTATTACTATGAAAGTTTGGATGCGATTATTCCTTTGACAGCAGTAATATGCTTCTGCTTAGCTCAAATTTAAAAGAATATAATTAAATTAATTTTAAAAAGTAATTTAAATACCATTCTAATGATGTTATTTGTAATTAATCACATTTTTGAAGTCTTTTACACAATACTGGATGTAATAGACATAAGAGAAATGAATTACTTAAAAAAAAAATAGAAAACTGAACTTTTAAATTGTAATAATATTTCACAGTATTACTGTTGTAATTAAATATTACACAATTATAGATTTAACAAGCATATCTAATACAAACATGGCACTATTTGAGCAGCTATAGTTTTATAAAAATGTCACTGGACACTAAATTCAGCATTTCAACTAGTGGCGCGGTCAGTAAAGTGAGTGGACCTTATGAAGCGAACTGAATGTCAGTGCTTGTTCTCAAACCAAAGTACAGCATTTTATAATTCAAGAGATAAAAATAGAGGTGCAAATTTCAACAGCTAAAAGTGCCATTGACTGAAGGAGGGAAAAAAAGGTCAAAGCTGAAAATTAAAATGTGACTTTACTTGAAAATGTGGCCTTTTAAGCATCATATATAATGGTTAGTGGCGTTATATCATTGTCTCAACAAGCTGAAAACAACAAGTGTCACTGTTTCAGGTAAAGACCAAACCCCCCAGTGGCCTTTCCAATGATTATACAATCCATATTTGTCACACTGCTGACAGTTTTGGGAATCAAAATATATTTTAAAGTTCTGAACGGCAGAATTAAAATATATATAAAACATCAAGATCTTTAATCAAAATAATAGCAATTACAAACAATCAACATATTCAAAAGTTTATATATTTTCCCTTACTTTTAAAATCCCTTCTGGAGCATCAATAAACGTTTGCAGCTTTTGATCAACACACTACCTGACAAAAGTCTTGTCGTCAATGACAATTTAGCAGGTCAGACTTCTAGTTGATCAATTGGAAAAGTGGCAGAGGGTACATTTTCCGATGAATAATCTGTTGATCATCACAAATACTGCAGAAAACCTATTGGAACCTGCATGGACCCAAGATTCTCACAGAAATTCAGTCAAGATTAGTGAAGGAAAAATCATGGTTTGGGGTGACATTCAGTATAGGGGTGTGTGAGAGATCTGCAGAGTGGATGGCAACATCAACAGCCTGAGGTATCGAGACATTTGTGATGCCCATTACATTACAAACCACAGAAGAGGGCAAATTCTTCATCAGGACAGCGCTCCTTCACATACTTCAGCCTCCACATCAAAGTTCCTGAAAGCAAAGGAGGTCAAGGTGCTCCAGGATTGGCCAGCCCAGTCACCAGATATGAACATTATTGAGCATGTCTAGGGTAAGATGAAGGAGGAGGCATTGAAGATGAATCCAAAGACTCTTGATGAACTCTGGGAGTCCTGCAAGAACGCTTTTGTTTGCCATTCCAGATGACTTTATTAATAAGTTATTTGAGTCATTGTAGAGATGTATGGATGCAGTCCTCCAAGCTCATGAGAGTCATACACAATATTAATTCTTTTTCCACTGCACCATGACTTCATATTCACCATGACATTATTTCTGTTAAGTGACTAGACTTTTGTCTAAGACTTACTGTCCTAATTAAAAAATTCAAATCAAGGCATGATCGTATTTTATTTTGGTAAAATAAGCGTAATAGCAAATAATCAACTAAAAGTCAAGTTATTATTTGTTGTTCGTAAAACTTGGATAGACGGCAAGACTTTTGTCAGGTACACACCATTACGCACTATTAAACGCTATCAAGATAGTAAAAGTATCAGCACTTTTAACTAAGTATTAAACTTTTAACTGGATCCATTGTGTAAATTCAGTCATTATTTGGTTTTATAGTCTATATGCAGTATTGACTAAGTTAAAATTACAATTAAATGTTTAAAAAAATGTAAGTTTCTAATTAAATATTAAAATTCAAATCACTTTGTCAGAAAAGCAACTTAAAAACGTGTCTAAAATTCTTACAAATCTCAAAGCATGCAGAATACAATTTACATTTACCTAAACAATTACACTTAAGAAACTTTAAAACTAATGTATCAAAACACAAAATGTTTCAAAGTAATAACAAAACCCTATTTTATACGTAGAATATACATACTCACTACCAGGACCGTTTATATCGAAGTTAATATTTAGCTTTACCATGTTGGAGTTTCATAACATGAAATTTTTTTAATGAGGTTTTATAACACTCAACCCCCAACCTGGAGTACCAGGACATACCCACATACACATGGACAATTTAGCTTACCCAATTCACCTATAGCGCATGTCTTTGGACTGTGGAGGAAACTCACGAGAACACGGGGAGAACATGCAAACTCTTGACCCAGCCAGGGCTCAAACCAGCGACCTTCTTGCTGTGAGGCGACAGCGCTATCCACTGCGCCACCGTGCAACTTTATACATAGAATATATTGACATTAATTTCTTACTAAGTTTAGTTTTTTGAACATGTGCATTTTTTGCAAATATATTTTTAACAAGACTTTATTTATTTATTTATTTTATTTGACATTTACTCTGCTTCTCTGAACAGATTTATACAGAACTGCTGATTTTATGAACATCCCACAAGTATATTTGAAGTAACTGTAATTAAATGACATCAATTTTCAGAGGAAAAGCAATTTAATTAAAGTAACTATAACTAATTACACCCAAC
>CAIGQQ010035257.1:5353462-5373845 GCA_903798035.1 Danio albolineatus | reverse complement strand
AGGCATGCGAAAGTACTGGTATTGCTAAACTTGTGGGGACATATGGAAACTACAATGTAAGGAGTACTAGGTACACATACAAACAGAGGCTTGGGAAAGAACTGGCATTGCTATACTTGAGGGGACATATGGTAACTACAATGTAAAGAAAACAAGGTACACACACACAACAATAGGAGACAAGGGAAAGAACCTGTATAGCTATATTTGTGGGGACATGTGGTAGCTACAATGTAAAGAACACAAGGCGCTCAGACACACACACACATACACTAAACAGAGGCATGGGAAAGCCACAAGGGACTGAAACCAACATAGTTTTTCTCAAATATCTGCCACAATCTGTCTATATTCTGTAATTTGTTTGTAATAAAGTACTCTGTGATGCGAGAAATGAATAAATGTGAAAAAACTTCAGGGCGGACAAAAGTTTCGATGCCAGTTTTTAAATGCGACTGACACAATGTGAGTTGTATTTATTTTTTCCGCATGCAAAAATTTTGCACTCAATGTGCAATGAACATAACAGCATTCACTTGTAAAGTGTGGTCAGTATAATGGCCCGTTTCCACTGAGTGGTACGGTTCGGTACGCTTTTGGCCTGTTTCCACTGTCAAAGAATACCAAAAAGCGAACTGTACTGTACCATTTTTTGGGTACTCTTTTGAAAGGGTACCTAGCAGGACAAAAGGGTGCCAAATTACAGAGCTAGACGTGCAGATGAACGCTATTGGTTTACAGAGACTCGTCACCAGCGCATACATAAGCAGAAGAACGAAGACAAAGGAACCGCCATTTTTAAAAACACAGCCGAGACATTACACCGTTATAATACGTATATACATATAATAACAAGTTGTGGTTGACCCGAGCTCAAACAAACCTTGTTGTCATCTTGATGAACAGCCACAAGGCCAAGAAAAACAAAAACCTGCCGTGTCCTGTTGTTTTATGAGCCCCTCTAAAAGCGCGAGCGGTTTCACTTTCTCCAGAGAGCTCGTAACACGTCTATAATTGAAATAAGGAACTTCTTAAGCTAATGATAATAACATGCGCATGAATAAGTGTTTCTGACATCTGATCCCTTCAAAAACAGACAAACGTGAGAGTGAAGCACGAAAAAACAAAGGAGAAGCGGGAAAAACAATGGAGCAAATGATTCTTTCAGCAACCTAGAACATGAACTGTTATGTTTAACTATTATCATCGCCTTTTGGACTATTATGAACTCGGGAATGACGGAATTACTTTCTAACAAGAGGTTACATGTGCTGGTGAAGATTAAAGATACAGATGAGAGGTTTGCACTGACTGTGGGCTATATGTCATGTTGTTTTTGTACCCAAATAAGGACTAAACACATGCTGTGTGTAGTTTTTCAGTAACTAGTAACATATCGAAGACTGTAAGGGGCTTTGTGTGTTCATATATGTTACATTTATTTATTTATTTTATATGATCGCAGACAGTATGATTATATGATTTTGCACTATTATTGATCTGCAGTTATGATCAAATCATGTTCATGGAAAAGTTGGTAATGAACATTTATACACAAGTATTTATGTGTATAAAGCATCTGTTTTGTGAAAAGTGCTTCTCATATGATATGTGAATGACCCCTACAGCTTTACTTTGACATTTCCTCGAGTGAGAATGACGTCGCCTGAAACTTTCTGTCATACGTTAGTACCCTTCTGGCAGTGGAAACGCGTACCAACCCGTACCGTACTGTACCACTCAGTGGAAATAGGCCATAAACCAGGTTATGCCCAAGAAAACAAAAAAACAGCCCATCATAATAAGCTCTGGAGAGTACTGCAGCTAACCAGCTTAGCTTTATTTGTGATTATTCTTTCATCTGCTTTGCTATATAAACAAATCTTAACAAACCGCTTGAGCAATATACAAGTATGCTGTAATATTCACAAAGTGTTACATCTTAAAGAGTACCCAATCATCACAAACGGCGCTAGAAAAAAATACCCAACTCATTTGCCAGAACGTGATGATTAATCATTGCAGTAAATTGCAGATTGCTCACAGTTAGTGCACCTGAGGGGGTGTGAAGCGTGTGTCAGCATAAAGGTGCATCGCAGACTCTTCTGAAATGTCTTGAGACCCACTCAGGAGGCCGATACGAGTTATTAGGTATGCGCCTGAATGCATAATCGCATTAATGGCGGAAAACACTGCAACATCAGAGAGAAATTATACACTCCTCTACTTGGACAAGCATTGTTACAAAATAATCAAACGCTCGCACGCAATTTCGCTTCTTACTCTGGCCTCCCTAATGGTAGTGAAAACATTTCTGTGCGCTTGCAAAACTGTCATTAGCGCGCTTTGAAGTTGCCACTGTATTAGTACTCAAAGTGTTTACAGAGATCAGGGCATCATGGGTGTAAAAACTCATCTCAGGTAATTATATCTTCCCAGAGTTCCCTGCTGTGGCTGAGCGCTCTTTCTCTGCGCTATCGTAAAGGCCTTTCATTAAAGCGAGAGCATTAAAGACAGCATGCTCGTGCGTTATGATATGAGGATTCTAGCACGCAAGGACACACTTTTACACCAAAAGATCTTGCATTTTTATCTCGGTTGCCAAAAAAGCATCAGAGTAATTTATGAAAAATGGAGGATTCTGGGGGTACGGCTCATCAAAATCTCTGCAGGGATGCAGTGTCATATTGAAATAATGTCAGATCAAATCGGTACATCAGCGTCATGGCACAGTCGCGAAAACACTTTCAGACAACGGCTCAGCTTTAGATGTTTGCCGAATAACTAACTTAAAAGGTTTAGTCTAATTCCTTTCTGTCCGTCTATGCTTATCTAGCTAAAGCCTGTACACTTTCACATGATTCAAATTTTAAAAGGGGACCTATTATGAAAAAATTCCTTTTTTAAAAGATGTTTAAACAACATCTATGTGGCAACAATGTGTGAATATGTTTAGCCTCTAATGGTTAAAATGAAATAATTGTATCTTTTTATAATCACACTTCATAAAAACAGTCTGTAGAAACACTCTGATTGACATTCTTCCTTTGTACGTGTCATCAGAGGAAGAAAGCTCCGCCCATTATTGATGGGCGGTCCCTCATTAGCATAAACAGCTCTTAGTGAGAAGCAGCCATCGGCCTTTAGAGTTATAATACTGTACCTGCTGAAGATAATGTTAGTTTTAGATGCACAAATGAACAGCGTAGTCTCCATAGTCTACCTTCTTCTGAGACATTTCTTTTGACATTTTCAGTTTTCCACAGAGATACCGTTAGTCCTGTTTTAAATCTGAAACTATGCTGAGGCATAGCGTTAGAAGCTCCACCCTCTTTTGAAAAGAGAACATCTCATTTAAATTTAAAGTGACAGTCACCAAAATGGCATAATTTGGATGAAAGCTTAAAAGAGGCAGTTTCAAATAGTTCTAAAAAATATTCATGGGATATTTTGAGCTGAAACTTCATATCTAGAGACAACAGAGAAATTTTACAACATGTAAAAATAGGTCTCCCTAAAAGGGATAGTTTTCCTGTGATGGGTTGCAGATGGAAAACATGTTGCTGCGTAAAACATATGCTGGATAAGTTGGTGGGTCATTCCGCTTTAGCAACCCCAGATTACTAAAGGGACTAAGCCGAAAAGAAAATGAATGAATGAATGAATGAATAAAAGGGATAGTTCAAAATGAAAATGTTCGCACTATTTACTCGTCCAAACCTTGAATTTCTTTATTCTGTTGAACGCAATAGAATACATATTTTTTTAAAAACTGTAACCACTGGCTTTCATTGTAAAACAATAATCCTGTGGTAGTCAATGGTTACAGGTTTCCAGCATTCTTTAGAATATCTTCTTTTGTGTTCAACAAGAAATAAACTCAAACACGAACAAGTAAAAGGTGAGTAGACGATGACAGAATGTTCAGAGTTGGATAAACTATCCCTTTTAAATAGAACTTTTCTTGTCTAGATTTGTAAAACCTAAACTAAATGTTTCTGTTTTACTACTCAGTACATCATCAGCAGGTAGCCGATCCATTTTTCTTCTAGGCCAAATCTCACTTATTTGGCCTAGATATTTCTGATGTATGCCTCTAAATGGAGGAAACATAAAACAAAGTCAGGGTTATTCCACCAAATATTGATTTCCTAGGTCTTCTTTAATGAAAACATCTGTATTGTGTTGTCTATGAATATAAACATGCCTAAAAATTATTTTATGCAGCAACAACATCAAATGCTCCAATTGGCAATTTCAAATTTGGAAGAAATGTCATAAGTAATTTGCAAATTAAGACAAAAAAAACTTGTTTTAGTTAAGCACAATCTATCAAAAAAAAAAATTTAAGTAAAAAATGAAGAGAAACCTAGTGCTATTAGTTTATTTTATTAGGTGGTTCTATACCAGAGTTCTATGAACAAGATAGTAATATTAGATATTAAAAATATGAAAAACTGAATTTGAACATGCATCTGAACTCTTCACATCACGTCACTTAAATTAAAGAACATTTTTATATTCATTCATTTTATATTCATTATTATATTCATTCATTCGTTTGTTCTCCTTAGGCTTAGTCCCTTATTCATCAGGGGTCACTAAAGTGGAATGAACCGCCAACTTATCCAGCGTATGCCCTTCCAACCGCAACCCAGTAATAGGAAACACATACACTACGAACATGCACATTCCACACAGAAATTACTCAGCCGGGACTCGAACCAGCGACCTTCGTGCTGTGAGGTGACAGTGCTACCACTAAGCCACCATGTCACCCTTACAGGAATACAAACTTATAAATATTTGTGTAATCATCTTTGCCTTAAATTGAGATATTTAATTTTAAACTCAGTTCGTAGTAATATAGTACATGTATCAGTGAACTTTCCGTCATTGATATCAAAGAAAGCGATACTTTGTTGTCAGAGAAAGTACGATGTGAGATTTGAACTCTAGGCTGCCTGCCACATCCAATTGTTTTCACACTTGATTTTATGACCACAGTGTGCCTTTTACCATTGACCTTGTGTCAGAATTTCTCTTTTCTAATTTCTGTGACTGTTGGACTCAGAGAAGGGACTTGCTATTTGTCTGACAAACCATTATTAAAGGTGTCAAGGACATTTCACATCGCTGCCCTCCAGGAGCCCCAGCGCAGGCCTGCAAACTTGTATTGTTGTGCTGTCTATTCCTTTGTTCTCCAGTTGCATTTGATTTCACTTTATTTTCACTTCATTTTATTTAAAACTAAGGATTACAGATCAGACAAAAAACATATAAATGTGACTAATGTACCATTAATGTACACACTAATGCTTATAAAAGTGTGTGTTTTGGCCAGAATAATCTGCCAAGGTGAGACTATGAATTTTTATTGTCGAAACGGTATTGATCGTTATCGATATTGATCTTTTTTGTATTTACTTTTTATTTCAATTAATGTAAATTATTATTGTAGATCTTTAAATTATTAACCTTCTCAACTAGATGTCATCCATAGTAGAAAAACTGAATACTATGGAAGTCAATAGTTACCGGTTTCCATTGTTTTTCAGAGTATCTTCTTTTGTGTTCAACAGGACATAAAAACTAGTTTGGAGGTCAAGATTGAGTAAATGATTTCAGAATTTTCATTGTAATTTTTGTGTGCACTGTCCCTTTAAATAATCAAAAATTACCAATATAAAACACATACAAACAAATCATGTTAAAAAAGCAACGTTTTACAAGAAACCTTTTTTTTTTTTTACAAAAACCCTCTACCGCTTTTTGTTCTCCAACTGCATAAAAATGTCTGTTTGATTTTCTTTTCAGTAACAAAACAATGTGATTTAAAAATGTGATTTAATGCTTACAGTCCAACCTACCGTTAATCAAGGTTACTGCAGGTTTCAAGTAACTTGAGACTTTTTAAGACCCTTTTAAGACCATTATGAATTAATTTTTAGACTTATACAGGACTAAACACTAATGATTGTTTCTAATCGCCCAGCAATCTAAAAAAAAATGATTTCATACTTTAATGCTTCAAAACACATTTATTTTTAATGACAAGTTTAACAGTTTAACATTGTTAAAAGTATATTTATTGTGGAGACAATTAGATGGTTTATTACACATGGAGATAAATAGTCTTTAGCCGTTTCGGCATGACGTGAACACGAAACATAAGCCCCGCCCACTAGTTGCGCGGACCCCGCAAAAGTTGAAACTCCCCAGCCCCGCCCACAGACAGGAAGAGAAAGTGGAAGATGACAAGCACTGTATCGCATTCAGGTTAAATCATGTTACGTCGTGGACGCAGTGCTCGAGGGGAAAGTTGTGCTTTTTTCCTTCCTAAAGATAAAGCTGTGAGAGTCAGTGCGTAAGGCATTTTCTGCAAAAATAAACCCCGGCATTAGCCCAGCTTTGTGCTGTGTTCCCTCTGAGGAGTGCTTCTAAAATCTACACTATTACAACGGGGGATTCGCCGGCCGTCGTTAATGGAAGGAGCATGGGGAGCATCGGGACGTTTCCCAGTGGCCTGACGGCTGATCTGGCCTGCCACCGTGAATCTGGCGTGCGCCCTCTATCGAACCTCTCCTTCTTCCCTCTATTTCAACGTAAGTGTGATTAAAACTGTTGCCTCGCTGTTTTCTCTAGCTTGCAAATTATGTATTTAATTGTGTTTTGAAAACGCGACGCGTGTCGGTTTGTTTTCGGATTAAAATGCGTTTGTGAGCTCGTGTTCCCTTTGCTGTTTGTCGTTGCTATGGCCACCATGGGCTGTTCCTACTCACGTGCGGCGGTCATGTGTCATAATGGGTCAGCTTTTGCTGCTGTGTGCATTAATACTGAATGTCTGTCGCTGTTGTTTTAGTTATGGTTAACTATAGAGTAATATGCTGGGAGATTGGGGAGGTTGAGTTCGGGAGTGAGCTGTCTTAACTCCTGTGAAGCGTGTTTCGGGCGCTGCGATCGGACCGATGTTGGCGACCCGGGGGTTTCACAGACCGTACCAAAACGCTGAGGACCAGGGGGTGGTTTTCCGGGAGAAATAACTAATTGGGAGGGTGTCGTTAGATGGGTCTGAAATACGGGCTACTCCTGGGAAAAACGGGAGTGTTGGCAGGTATGCTCACGTATTCACTATGCCGTGATGGGCATTCTCTCGCGCTGAGCGCTGTCGACCAATCGCAACAGACTGGGTCATCGACTCATCGGTCCAATCAGCACAGATTAGCATCGCGCTAAGGAGTTGTTTGGGAACAAATTAATCGCTGAACGATTCATATAGGTGTCGCTGGGATAATGAGGTAAAAATAAATGCAGATTATAAGACAATTACCGTAATTTGTTTTTTGACCTTGCATGTATATCAGCCTGTTGATGAAGACCCCCAAAACCAAAATATGACCTTTTTTAATGTACAATATGGGCTCTTTAAAGGGATATATTGCTCTGTTATTTTCATGAGAAACTGTTAAATTGTTTTTAGTTTGAAGAAGTTGCTGTAGAAATCGTCTAACAGCTGTTATAAATTGTTTTTGTATTCTCTTATTCTCCTTGTAATAATAAAAACTTAAATATTTAAAAAAGATGGATTAAGATTGTTGGTGACTGGATGGATCTCAGCCCGATTGTGTAGCTTTACTTGAACAGAGGAAAATAACACCTGTTAAAAATGTTTTAAGACACACAACACAATATTTAAGTGAATTTAAGAGTTTTTAAGGCCTAACATATTGCTTTTGAAATTTAGAATTTAAAAAATCTTTTGAAGACATTTTAAGACTTTAAGACGTTAAGACCCCCTGATTAATGTACTATGTATTATTATTGGATAACAACACATAACAATAAAAAGACATACAAACAAGTCACAAAGTTTTGGATGACAACTATTTTTGGTCGCTATTTCTTTTTGTTATTCAACTGCATAAAAACATCTGTTTGAGTTCCTTTTCGCTAAAACTTTTAATCTGCGCTGATCAGAATAATCAGTCGAGGCGAGACTATGTATTATTATTGGTGATACGATATTAATTCTCATGGATATTAATCATGAATCGAACATTTTTTGTATTTATTTTTTATTTCAGTAAATGTATCTGATTAAATTGGATCTCTAAATTAGTCTTCTGCACTAGATGTCATCCATAGTAGAAAAAACAATTACTAAAGATGTCAATGGTTACCGGTTTGCAACATTTTTCAAAATATCTTCTTTAGTGTTCAACAGGACATAAAAACTAGTTTGGTGGTAAAGGGAGAGTAAATTATGGCAGAATCTTCTTTTTTTTGGTGCGCTATCCCTTTAAATAATCAAATAAATCAATATTTAACAAGCTACAACACATAGCAATAAAAAGACATACAAACAAGTCACAATGTTTTGGATGACAACTTTTTTTGGTCGCTACTTTTTTTGTTCACTAACAGCATAAAAACATTTGAGTTCCCTTTCGCTAAAACATTCATCTGTGTTAATCGCTCTGCATTTTATTCCAAACTAAGTTTCGCACTTTAGCAAGCACAGCTCAGATGAAAAATCACAACGCGATTTAATACGTACAATCAGTCCAAGCTACCAATACTGCACATGTTAATGCTAAAGAGTGTGTTTTTGCCAGAATAATCAGTCTAGGTGAGAGTATGTATTATTATTGGCGATATGATATTGATTCTCATGGATATTAATCATGAATCAAACATTTTTTGGATTTTATTTTTGATTTTAATGAATGTATCTGATTAACGTGGATCTCATAACTTATAGTCTTCTGCACTAGATGTCATCCATAGTAGAAAAAACAATTACTATAGAAGTCAACAGTTACTGGTTTGCAACATTTTTCAAAATATCTTCTTTTTCTGTTCAACAGGGCATAAAAACTAGTTTTGAGGTTAAGGGTGAGTAAATTTTGCCAGAATTTTCATTTTTTGGTGCGCTATCCCTTTAAATCATCAAATTAATCAATATTTAACAAACTACAACACATAGCAATAAAAAGACATACAAACAAGTCACAAAGTTTTGGATGACAACTATTTTTGGTCTCTATTCTTTTTGTTCTTCAACTGCATATAAAAAAACACGTCTGTTTGAGTTCCTTTTCGCTAAAAGACTCCATTTGTGTTGACCGCTCTGCATTTTATTCCAAACTAAGTCTCACACTTGAGCAAGCACAGCTCAGATGAAAACTCACAATGCGATTTAATGCTTACGGTCAGTCCAAGCTACCGTTCATGTACACGTTAATGCATTAAACGACCACGCATGCATTTTAATGGAGAGAGCGGTGTAAGAGTCCAAACAAGACGTAATTGATAAGATTGGGAATCAATGTGGCATGACTCCTCCAGCGGGATGTTTAAGACAGCCTGGCTAATTAGACGCGTGGATGCTGTATTCTCCTCTTGATTTATGTTAATAGGACTGTTTGTTTACGTCTCCCGTAATAAGCCGAGTGCCTGCTTTATTGGAATGCCATAGACGTACTGTACGGCTTCATTATCCCTGCCCTTTCCGGTATACAGCGAAGGTCAGGCCTGCGTCCGGCCCCAGCGAGGAGGGCAGCGCTCAGGGAAAAACACCTGAGAATAATGGAGAGCGGGACCCAATTAACGTTAAAAAGAGGCCCCGGCGACAGCGCAGGTGAAGCATTGAGAATTGCTCATCACTTCGCCTCGGCGCTCAAGATAACCTGCAGCCCCCGTTGCTTTGCGTGCCGCAGGAATATATCTGAACACCGCTGACAACAGGCCAGGAAACTTTAAATTAGTCTTGTGATTCTCATGATAGTTTCTATTCTAGGCTGAGCTTTTTGTTTTTGCAGGGGTGCAATTCAGGCCAATAAGTTTCGGATTTCCTCTCTGTGCATAACATATACTTGTTTTTAACACTTAAAGCCCGCTATCTAAATAACCAATTAACTATGTTTGATGTTTATTTATATTTAGATATAAAATGTATGAGCATATGAGACAAATTATACTTACATTTAAATATCCATGTAATAAAGGTATAGTTTTGTTTTTATGTATGTATGTATATGTGTCACATTTACATAATAAATATATAGTACACAAAGTTATATATATAAGTTTTTATTTAAAATCTTAATATTTATTACAATTGTGATTGAATTTTATGATTTTTGGCATAAAATATATATTTTAAAAGTTAAATTAGATAATCAAACTAACAAATAATAGGAAATAAGAAATACATATTAGGAATGCACTGAAATGCAAATTCTGGGCCGAAATTAAAACTGCTTTGTAATAATAACTTATTGCAACATTTTGGTGCATTCCTAATAAATATAGCACAAACTGCAATCTTTAAATGTTAATAATATTTGTGCAAAAAAAATTAAAAACAAACAAGTCCCATTCATTTTTTGCATAAAACATCATTTCCTTAAAGAGCCCATATTATACATTGAAAAGGGTCATATATTGGTTTTGGGGGTCTCCAACAGCAGGCTGATCTGCATGCATGGTCAAAAAACACTTTCATTGTCTTATAATATGCATTTATTTTTACCTCATTATCCCAGCGACTCCTATATGAATCGTTCAGGGATTCATTTGTTCCAAAACCCCTCCTTCGCGCGATGCTAAACTGCGCTGATTGGACCGATGACCCAGTGTGTTGCGATTGATCGACAGCGCTCAGCGCGAGAGAATGCCCACCACGGCTGAGCTAATCTGCTAACACTCGTTTTTATCGGGAGTCGCCCGTATTTCAGACACCTCACCCCGAAAACTAACCCCCGATCTCCCAGCATATCACTCTAATTCTTAACCAGAAGTAAAAACAGCGACATACATTCAGTATTAATGCACACAGCGGCAAAACCGCCGAACGTGTGTAGCAAAGCTCATGGTGGCCATAGCAACGACAAACAGGAGAGGAACACGAGCTCAAATGCATTTTAGTCCGTAAACACAGCGGCACGCGTCGCGTTAACAACGTGCTTTTAGACGCGATATGAGAATACAAGTTAACCAGAGACACTACAAGCGGTTACAAGTTACAAAACACAGTTAAATGCATCATTTACAAGCTAGAGAAAACAATGAGGCGACCGTTTTAATCGCACTTACTCACACTTGCTGGATAGCAGGCCAGGGAAATGTCCTGGTGCTCCTAATCCTCCGTTGTAAGCACTCCTCGGAGGGGGAACAGTTCATGGCTGGATTTAATGATGTGGTATTTCTGCAGAAACTACTAACTCTTCAAAGTCTCATCTCTGGGTTCTCTGCACACTTCCAATATCCAGCTGAGCACAGTGCTCCTCACTGTGTTGCCAGATGTAGCTGCCTGATTTCACCCCAAACCCTGTCCAAAAGTTTTTACCTGCACAATCAAGTTTAAAACCGCCCAATCTGGCAACGTTTTCGCACCGCTATTGTTTATGGGTGTGGTTGGGGATTTCGAATCTGCGCGCGCATAAATGGGCGGGGCTTATGTTTCGTGTTCACGTCATGCCGAAACGGCTAAAGACTCGTAAGCACGGCGACTCATTTGAGGAACTATGAGTCGACTCTTTTATAGATGAATCAATAGTTTTAAACACTTTGCACTTTCAGATTTAAGCCTTAGCTGGACATTTCACTTCACTTAGAGCTGTGTTACACACTGCATACAAGCTTATTTTCAAAAACCCATAATAGGGGCTCTTTAAAGGCGCAGTTTGCAAATTTGACACCCTGTGGTTGAACTATGCATTACACGTCTGGATCAAAACTATTTCACTCAGTTCCTCCTCGGACAATCTACACAAGCGCAGGTTGCCAGATTGACAGAGTCTAAAGGCTGATTTTAATCGTGTTCTAAAAAACAGCAACGGCATGCGATAGAAGGAATATTTTTCATATTAAAAGAAGTTTTGGTTCTAAACAACACCTGAAATTTCTATTTTAGAAACAGCTTCTATTTTTATCTCCGATCACCTCAGGTAAACCTCTTATACTTTATGTGGTAAATGCTAATAATGTGAGTTTGAATGTCATTTTACATGACATTTATTTCCATACTACTGAAAGCAGCAGCAGATAGTTCACCTCTTAAAAAATAAATTCAATAAACTTTAGAACTGTAAAATAAACTTCTGAAATCAGTGCAAGCCAACAAATTTCCATTATTTAGCATGTACATATAATAATGTTAAAGAGGTTTAATATGTATTAATTAGATATTACACCTTACCATTTCGCTGGAGTGCAGTAAGTGCACTATATCTTTGCTTCTGAATGGCTTTTTTTTTTATTTCTGACATGCTTCTTCTGGTGCAAACATCCGAATTGCTTATCACTGCAAATCTTGTCATATAGCCTGTTGTTAGCACACAGGGTTACAATGTAACCTGCTCACCTGATGTTTACGTTTGTAATATTTATATTATTTGCTAATTAAAAACCTCATGTGGAACTCTGAATCTGTGTCTCATTTCGGAGTCTGTTACTGTCCACTGGAGGCCGCATTTTTGGTCGCGGGCGCATGCTTTGAGAGCCTACCTGACTGAATGAATGAAAAACCTGATCTTCTACCAAGGCAACTTATGCCGAGTTCAGACTGCATGATTTTCTAGGTAGTCGTGTCACAGATGTTTTCACACTGCATGACTATCTGGGCTAGCGTTTTGTCGCGTTTACACTGCAAGATGGATCGGCAACAGGGAGTTTCACACTGCATAATTTAAAAATAGGAAGAATCGCTGACAACTTTGTCCAAACTACGTCTCACACCCAAAAACATGTATATCTTTTTCTTATTAAATAATGAGAAAGAAGCATTTAATGGGGTAGAAAATGTACATATTTGCTCACCTGTCTTTGAAGGGAGTTAGCAATTTCTCCTCAACTTTTTCATTTTTTGACTGGCTTCGGTTGTGATATTGCTTACATGACAAGTCAAACAGACACTGGGCTCCTGCCAAATTTACACTAATTTTCCCTCAATTTCTTGCGTCTGAATAAATTGAAAATAAGCTCTTTTAACTTCTCCCTCAACCTCCCGCTGGCCTGCAGGTACCCACGCTAGAGAATGCTGCTCTCTCATTGGCTGTAGGCAATCGCGATGTTATTTTCAGTCAAAACACATTTCACATGGCATGATTTGAATCGCCGACAACTCCAGATACTTAGCACGCCAAATATCTCTCGGGCAACAGCGACTAATCAGCGATTCTCTCAGATCATGTCTTTGATAGTTCATATTGTGTGATTATTACTCGCGTGAACAAGCACCATTTTGCCTGTGATTTCAGGCATTTGTCGGCGACTTCTCAAAACCTGTCGGCGAGTCAAAATCGGGGCTAAAATCATCAGTCTGAACTCGGCATTGGGGTGCTGAAATATAATTGGCTAAAGTGGCATTGGGTGGGTTAAAAGAAACAAAACATAGACATCGTTCCAGCACGTAATGCACATTTTCAAAGTAGAATATCTGACTTCAGCTTTGTCTTTCAGATAAACAAGTATGCTCACTTAGCATGATTCTTAAATGTCTGCAAACGTATTATGATATTTTTATGCTTTAGAAGAGTCAAAAACGTACATGCAGCACCTTTGATGTTTAATTGACTATTAGAGGACAGCTCTACTATTTAAAAAAAAAGATTTATTGTGTTGTACCAACGCTATCTCACGACCAATTCGTAACTTTTTAAAAAGTGGCTAATTCGTATGAATTCGTACAATGTAATTCCTACTATTCAGTACGAATTGCTCATCAACCAATGACGGTTGTGTTTAGGGGTGGGGTTAGGTGCCACGCCTCCTTTTTTAAATCGTACATTTTCGTACGACTGAACTGGTACGAATTCGTACGAATTAGCCACTAAACTGCCAAAACGTAAAATACTTACGTTTTCTCGTGAGATCAGGCTGGTTTTACATATAAATAAAAAATCCCTTTTGCATACTTAATTTAAAGAAGCCACCAAAATAGGACCATATATCTTTTACAAACTAAATAAAAATGTGTTTGCTGAAGACATAATGTCCTATTTATCACACTTAATTTAAAGCAGCCACCATAATAGGCCACTGCGGCTTCACCCTCCACATTTTAATTTAGTTTGTTTCATTCTTTTCCAATAAAACTGGACACTTTAGGTGTCAGCTGGATTGTCTCTTATGCTCTAAAGTGGGCGTTTTGGTCAGAGTAATCTGTCCAAAGTCTGTCTGGACGAAACTACAAATCAGCCCAAGAGCTTTTACCAGCGTTTACCTGCGGCTTGCCATTAAACCTGACATGAACTTTGGCTCCAGACATCAATGCGGGTCCATGACTGAATTGCAGTTGTGCAGCAAAGTCTTACGAGCAGAGAGCTTTAAAAAACGCCACACTCCGACCTCTGGCTTTCCGCGAGACCTCTGCCTTTGCAATAAATGTAATAGTTTTTGGCTGCGCACCGCAGGCGAGCTCGCCATCTCTTGCTCAAAGGCAGAACAGTGTGATTCATACCTGCGGTGCCGGAGTAGTCAGCGATGCTCAGTGGGTAACCATCCTCGTCTGGGTCAACCGAGAACAAACCCACTCCAAAAGAGCCGTACTGCGCAAAGGAGGTGCTGTTCTCGAAGTCCTCCAGGTCAATCCGCAGCTCATAGTTGGCTTGAATAGTAAGTGCATGGATTCGTTTCATGCCTGTAAAAAAAGACAATTCAATTATGTTACTGTAGGCTTGAACAATTGATATGGTTCGCAGTAATTTTACTTTTATTTTGAGATGTAAAAAGGACGTATTTCTAAAACACTGGAAGAAATGTATGGGAGTTTTTTTTGTGTTTCCTTTTGTGGTGCAGGAATGAGCATTCAATTTATCATTTGCGGTGTCTGTTTGAGCATTTAATTTATCCTTTAATTACTGGTTTATGCTGAGCTGATCATGAGTAGTAAATATCAAATACATTTGAGGATTTGATTTCTCATTTGAGAAATGTCAATTTATTGGTGCCACAGTGACTAAGCAAGGTCGCCGGTTCGAGTCCTGGCTGGGTCAGTTCTGTGTGGAGTTTGCATGTTCACCCTGTGTTGCCGTGGGTTTCCTCCAGGTGCTCTGGTTTCCTCCACAGTCCAAAGACATGCGGTATAGGTGAATTGAATAAACAAAATTGTTCGTAGTGTATGAGTGTGTGTGTGTGTGAATGCAAGAGTGTATGGGTGTTTTCCTATACTAGGTTGCGGCTGGAAGGGCATCCGCTGCCTAAAACATATGCTGGAATAGTTGGAGGTTCATTTCACAGTGGCGACCTCTGAAATAGAGATTAAGCCGAAGGGAAAAGAATGGATGATAGAATGTTGATTTATTATTTGGTAGTTTGAGCAGTTGATTTCTCATTTGGGGAGTTGTTTTAAGAGTTTGACTTATTATTTGATCTTTTTAGGCATTTGAAATTACCTTTTAACTTTGTTAGAAAACAAAAAAAAACATTTAAATGCATTGATTACTGTAATGTTAACAACTGTTGAACATATTGGATCTAAAACAATGTAAACCTCCCAATGTTGTGTTTAATTTATTATTATAATTATTATTTTTGGGCGCCACGGTGGCACAGTGGGTAGCACTTTGCCTCAAAGCAAGAAGGTCGCTGGTTTGAGCCTCGGCTGGGTCAGTTGGCATTTCTGTGTGGAGTTTGCATGTTCTCTGTGTGGTCACGTGGGTTTCCTCCGGGTGCTCTGGTTTCCCCCACAAGTCCAAAGACATGTGGTATAGGTGAACTGGGTAAGCTAAATTGTCCGTAGTGTATGAGTGTGAATGAGTGTGTATGGATGTTTCCCAGTGATGGTTCCAGGTTGCAGCTGGAAGGCATCCACTGTGTAAAACATATACTGGATAAGTTGGTGGTTCATTCTACTGTGGCAACCCCAGATTATTAAAGGGACTAAGCCGAAAAGAAAATTGATGAACAATAGTAATAATAATAATAATAATAAAAAAAATAATAATAATAATAAAAATAAGTATTTGTTCATTATTTCATGTTGAATATTGTAAAACAGTATACTTTTGAACATACAATGTTGTGTTTAAATTTTTTAAAAGTTCATAATAATGTGATAATAATGTAATAATGTATGCTACATGATGTGAATGAGAACTCAAAACATGTAACTGTTGTGGTGAGGTTTGGAGGCTACAAATGCTACAAATGACCCAAATACTTCAGCAAGCATCTAAATACAGCCTGGCAATATATATTGATGTTTATAAGACACAAGATAACAGAAAAGTATCTTTTTCATAAATGGAATCTTTTTTTCTGGATGTTTCCCTACAGTATGCTTGTCTGCATTTCTCTGGATTGTATAATTAAATTGTGGATGTTTCGCACGCATATAACGTGATCAAACATACATTCAAGTAATAAAAAATGCTTAATAAAGCTAAATCAAATGTTTACAATTCTTCATTACTGCAAGTTGAAAACAATATGACTAGTAGTGTATATCAGTTTCTGCTAATGCTGTGAAAAAGTAAGTACACCCAATGAGAGGTTTTGTTACTTAACGATATAAGTGGGGCATATTTATTACTTATTAACTGTGTCCAACTTCAATTTAATTTGATATCAAATAATACTAAATTCAAAATATCAATTCTGTTCCGGTATGTGGAAAACAATTGAATCATTGATTTAATGCATGGATCGTATAAATGATTTCATTACATTATAACACGTTTGCTAATGGATAAATTGTTTTATGTTGTCTAGAAAACTAAATAAAAATATGTGTTTAAAAAAAAAACTGTGAAAAACTTCCCTCATATTAACACACTATTTTTACAGGCTTGTGTTAATGTGTTAAGGGCTCTTCAAAGTGTGAAATGGGCTTACTTTCTCAATCTGCAGCCCCTTGCTTTCTGAATAGGGCTGTGCAAGATATTTTTTGTTTATTTATTTATTTATTTTTTTTATTTTGGCTTCCAAAAATCATGAAAACACTGCTTTCATATTTGATTCTATTTGAACTGACCACAAACTGCACTGCATTCAGTGTTAAAGTGACGTGCACAACAATACACTGACCTCAAAGGAAAATATGTTTTGTGCCATGCTTTAGCAAATCTTCTAGTTTCCACCTGTTTTTTGGTTCAAAAATGGACAAACCCAAGTGTTCGGTTGAACCAAATTAAATCAAATAAGTTGTCCGCATAAAATATTTCAAGAATTGTATTATTTCAGCTCATTTTAAATAAGTACTTTGAACATGCAGCAAATCTCTTCTTTTTTTTTTTTCTTTTTTTTAGCGGACATCAGTAAGTAGTCACCACAATGCACATTGATACATAGTACCAACTGTACATGCGTAAACTAGTGTATAACTGGAATGTTAAGTAGGACATTGACGAGGAAGTGCGGATCTAAATGCAAGGTTTATTTAGCAGAACGGTTAGGCAAGAAATGGTCAACACAGGAACAAACAGATGTTTTCGTGCAATCCATAGTCATGGTTAATAATAAACAGGCGGATGGTCAAAAGGCAGGCAGCAGACAAAGCAAATAAACCAACAAAACAAAGAAAGGGTCAAACACAGAAAGGCAAGGTAAAGGAAAACACGCCGTAATGTTACACACAGTTAAACAACCCTTACCAACTTGTGCGTGTGTCTGTTCTGCTTTTAAAGTCCATGTAATCAGTACTGAACAGCTTCAGCTGTGTGTTTGTGTGTAATCAATGGAATGAGGAACCGGTGTGTGTGAGCGGTGCTGACTGGAATATGTAGTCCATGTAATGGCGGATTTGTAGTCCGTTAGCAATCTGCAAGGATAGATTGCTGGTGAAAATAACAGTAACAACCTACTGAATAGTAAAAATGTGTAACGGGACATTCATGACTACACTTTTTTCACAGCATTTTCCCCTTTGACGGCACGGTGGTGCAGTAGGTAGTGCTGTCGCCTCACAGCAAGAAGGTCGCTGGTTTGAGCCTCGGCTGAGTCAGTTGGCATTTCTGAGTTTGCATGCTCTCCCCGTGTTTGTGTGGGTTTCCTCCAGTCCAAAGATATGCGGTACAGGTGAATTGGGTAAGCTAAATTGTCCGTAGTGTATGTGTGTGAATGAGAATGTATGGATGTTTCCCAGAGATGGGTTGCAGCTGGAAGGACATCCGTTGCATAAAACAAATGTTGGATAAGTTGGCGGTTCATTCCACTGTGGCGACCCCGGATTAATAAAGGGACTAAGCCGAAAAGAAAATGAATGAATGAATGAATTTTCCCCTTTCTACTTATAAAACTTCTCAATATAAAGTGGGAACTAAATTTAATTTAATAATAACTAACCTGGTCACAGTTTATTTTAATGTACAATTCACGCTATTAACAAACAATTAACTAAAACCTTTGGCTCAATAAATGACTAATTAGCTGCTTAATAACAGTTAGTAAGGTAGTGGTTGGGTTTGGGTATTGGGTAGAATTTTGGATGTAAAGTAAGTAACATTATAAGTGCTAACAAACAGTTCATATCTAATAATTGGCAGGTGATACCCAGTGGTAAATGGTGTAATTGTTAGTTAAACTAAAGTGTTACCATTGACCTATCCATTGGATTTGTCCATTTTTTGACACAAAAAATTAGTCAACAAAAAGGTTAGACCATAAGATCATCCTTTATAAGTGCTAATAAACAGTTCATTTTAAAATAATAGGCTTGTAATTAACCAGTAGTACATGGTGGAATTGTTACTTGAACTAAAGTGTTATCATTAACCAAACCATTGGATTTGTCTACTTTTTACAAAAAAATTGAGTTGATAATAAAAAGTAGGACTCCTGATTAAATTACCTGATTCAATTTTGTATAGCTTATTATCTTTTTTACATTTTGCAAATTGTTTATATTGTACTTCCATTTTTTTAATTCCCTTATAATTATATTATGGACTGTTTCAATTAAACTGAATGAACAGATTAAGGCACTGGGGCTCATTTAGGGATCTAACAAACATTTTTGTAGGCCCTCCAAAAGTCTAGGACCGTCTCTCACACACTGTGATTGAGAAAGCACATCTTCTTCTTTGCAAAGGCGGGTCTGTTCGAGACATAACGTCTCTTTCTGAGCTCAGACTCAGCTCTACTTCTTAGGATCAATATCTTAACAGGAGCCCCAGATTCTAGTAAGTTCTGCTCTTAATATTCCACCCAGTTTTCACAAGGAGGAGGAGAAGCGCTTGACAGGAAACTAATGCGCTTGCCTACAAATGAATTCCCTTTGTAGGCCGATCTCTGACACCCTCCGGACAGAAAATCAATACAGCAGAGTTTTGCTAGGTCTAATCGTAGCTTGCTGCTGGTCTTCAGCTGTTGTGGGCCACAGCGCATGTTTGGGTAGAGCTTTAGGTGAATAAACTTTAGCTGCATGCGGCCGTATCTGCCAAACAGAAATTGTTGTTTAAAAAGCATCATACTGGGCGTAACAGATGTTCAGCAGCCATTAGATATTTACAAAAACAAGCTTTAACAATTATTAACATCAGCGCCGACACTGAGATATTGTCTTAAAGCCGACGTGAAGCCTTTCACAACACATTTCGTTTGCATGAACTGACAAATAACATAACAAAGAACTGACTGTAGTAAATAGAGTCAGGTGGTTCAAGGGTACGGGCTGAAATGCGATTTGTGATTGAAAATGAAAAGTCAACAAAATTTCACTGCAGAAAAAAAGATGTATTTGAAACTAGACAACAACAGAACAACTGTCACACTTTTTTTTGTCCTGAATTAACCTGCACTGATAAATCATATAATATATTCATTCATTCATTTACTTTTCGGCTTAGTCCCTTTATTAATCTGGCACAGCGCAATGAACCGCCAACTAATCCAGCAAATGTTTTACACAGCGGATGCCCTTCCAGCTGCAACCCATCTCTGGGAAACATCCATACACACTCATACATGTCTGTACCGCATGTCTTTGGACTTGTTGGGGAAAACCGGAGCACCCGGAGGAAACCCACGCGACCATGGGGAGAACATGCAAACTCCACACAGAAATGCCAACTGACCCAGCTGAGGCTCGAACCAGCGACATTCTTGCTGTAAGGCGGACATGCTACCTACTATGCCACCGTGTCACCTCTTATAATATATGATAAATATATTGATTTATCATAATATATGTATAATAATCTATAATCTATATGATTATATAATTCTAAATTATAATTTATATAATATAAATGATGTAATTTTAGCACTATTATTTAAAGTATTAATTGTGATTAACAACCAAGATAAATGTTTATACAAAATATATGCACACTGTGCATATTTATTATGAATGTATAAATAAAAACATGCATGTATATATTTGAGAATATGATTATTTATATATATTAATATATATTTATATTTACATTATATATATATA
>CAIGQQ010035257.1:5310722-5348462 GCA_903798035.1 Danio albolineatus | reverse complement strand
CACACACACACACACACACACACACACACACACACACACACACACACGATGGCTCAAAAATGATGTCCAAGCAGCAAGCATCTACTGCACTGAGACTGAACAGCTATTTAAAATCTTCAACTACAATTTTTCCTGCGTTTACAAAAGGTCCCTAGGGAAGAAATGAATAAACAAAAGCTGCTTTCATTCAAATTATGCCTACCCTATACTAGTACTGTACGCGGAGCACACAAAAATAACCTGAGGAGGTTACTCATACAATATGAAAAGCAAAAATTATACATTCTTTCTTCACAAACTCCCCTCAAAAAAGGTTGAGAATGACTAAAAAATTAGAAGCGTCTGAATAATTAAGCATCTGAGAACAAAGGGGAGAAAAAATGTCACATGTTTATCAGTTTGCAGCATTTTTCACTCTGCGAAGTCAAACTTGGGGGAATGACTTTTGGCTATTGCTATGAACATTTACATATCTGCAGGCATAAAATGTAACATGCTCTGACATCAAACAGCAATCTTTCAAAATGTAAGTATACTGTAGTTATGTTTAAACTGTGGGTTTCCTCTGAATTTACATAATTGCGTTCAGGGCTTTAATTAAATCTCGAGAGACTCGTGTAACAATAATTTCTTAGAGATATATCAAACAGCGAATGTGCTGCCCAGAATTAGTACGAGTACTTGAGTAGAAGGTAGTAATTAATCAATTGTTCTGTGAAAGCTACTTTAAAGTGCCGTTTAACTTTGAAAGGCTTCACGCCAGGATTGAATGATTGAATTAAATGTGTTATTAAAAGGTTTGCTCACTCAAAAACTAAAATTTGTCAAAACTGAACGCATGTCACTTTAAAACCTGCATAATTTCTTACATCTGAGTTAAAGCAACATAAAACACATTGTCATGATTTCTTGTCATATCACTTTTACATTCTACCCATCCATCCATCCCTCCCTCCATCCATCCATCCCTCCATCCATCCATCCATCCATCTCTCTTTCTATCTACACTGTAAAAAATCAGTTAATTAACAGTTTTTGTTAATTAACAGCAGGTTTCCTTTTATTTAAAGTATTTTTACAGATTTGAATTGTGACCATAAAAATTTTGAAATAAGTCCATAAAAATAAAAATGTTATGACAGTCTACTGCTGTATTGCTGTCTTACATTTTTGTCAAGATAACTATTCTAGTCATCTCAACTTATCATCTCAATCTAAAAATATTACGTTGAACTTTGTAAAATTTAAACATTTTGTTCAAACATCAATCTTTACATCCATCCATACATCCGTCCATCCATCCAACCAACCAACTGACCATCCACCCATCCAACCACCCACCCATCAACCCAACCAAGCAAACAGCAATCCATCCAACCAACCAACCAACCAACCAACCATCCATTCATCCATCCATCCAACCAACCAACCAACCAACCAACCAACCAACCATCCATCCATCCATCCATCCATCCATCCAACCAACCAAACAACCCACCGTCTGTCCACTGATTGGGTAATTGAAAAGTAAACTATTAAATGACCCAATTAACCAACCAACCATCCATCCATCCACCTACACACCCACGCACCCATCTATCTATCCATCCATCTATCCATCCATCCAACCACCCACTAATCCAACTAATCAAACACCCATCCATACATCCATCCATCCATCATCCATCCATCCATCCACCCACTAATCCAACCAATCAAATATCTATCCATCCATCCAGCCACCCATCCATCCATCCACTCATCTATACTACTAACCAACCATCTATCCATCCATCCATACTACTAACCAACCAAATAAACATCCATTTTTATCCAACCATCAATCCATGAATCCATGCATCCATCCATCCATCCATCCAACCATCCATCCATCCATCCATCCATCCACCCACACATCTATCCAATTATCCATTTATCCATCAATCCAACTATCTACCCAGTTTCAGACTTTTCAGTTTTTGAATTTTATTAAAGCCTTTTTCAAAACTTCCAAACAAAGCTGTCAAGCTAAAATCCCAATTTACCTCAACAAACTTTGCTTTTATAGGTACAAAAAAACTACAGTTCCAGGAGATCTATTCTGAAAGTCGTTCTCACTTCACTTCTGTACGGTGCGTGACCCTGATATTTAAAATGACACTTATTGCGTGTAAACAGTCAGATTGCTTGTTGCTTCCCTGCTGGACTCTTGGGCTCTTAATTCCACGTTTCAACTCTTCTGACACCTCTTTAAAGCGAGCGCAATTGGTGTTTCAATTAGAAATAAAGCGAGGCACTCGAGGACGTAAGGCGGCGGTGAAAGCGTGCTGAGTCGTGCCAGAGGAGGACAGATTTCTTTCTGACAGGCCAAGAGCTGTGCTCATTTTCTCCCCATGCAACCGTCCTCTGCTATTAATTTTTAATCAAGCTGCTCCATCTGCGTTTCAACGAGGGTTCTGCTGCTCCCTGCAACCGTTCTCAGAGATGCGTCTCGCATGGATGTTCCCTGTCAGACAAAAACCAGGCATTCCAGAAACGAAGGAGAGAAATTGGAGTCTCCGCTCCTACAACTGCACGCATAAACACAAATTTGCGCATTCAACTGCACCCCGAGGTCACAGCGTACGAGGCTTTGAACACCTGCCAAAGGAGTGACACAGCATCCGGCATTTCTTCAGTTCTTTGCAGAATGAATCATCTCACTGAACGTGCCCGTCCCTTTCCCAGCGCACCACATCAGATGCTGCTGTTTACAGGTGGGCGCTGTCGACCGCACCGCTATCGATTTTACTAATTTTCCAAAGCCCGTCTGCACTACAAACGCTCTCTGCAAGCTGTCTCGGCGAAATCCATTTTTGGGCCTTGAGCTCAATTATATGCAAATCAAGAAAAGGGGATTTAATTACGCCTGATGCAGCTCTTGTTTACATATTCAGAATGTAAAAATTAAAAAAAGTCTCTTGTCATCGGCGGGAACCTCCGGAGGGATTCTGGGGAAATAAGGAGCGGCCCTTTCCGCTGTCAGACGCCAGATCGGAACATTAAATAAGAAGCTCAATAAGGTAGCGCTTTGGAAACAGCTGAGGTAAAATGGTTGAGGTGTAAAAGCGAGGGCAGAACAGCTGTTTGTGCGCTATTGAAAACACATCTGTAAGTACACCTCATATCAATGCAGTTGTTTCAGTTCAATTAAAAGGAGCATATGGAGACCTCCCTCCGGAGGCGGCGATGAACACTGTGGTTCTGGTAACTTGCTCAACACATCAAAGCTACAGAACAGGAAGTCCTGCATTTATATTATTGGCCATTCACAGACTCCTGACCAATCTAATTAGACATGTTGGTAATGTGTTCTGCGATACTAAAGAAGGGGAATTATCTATGGCTGCTGCTGCTAATGCTATATACTGTCATGCATTTCATTTTGAAGATTCCTCATTACAGAACATCATTTATTCATTAATTTTCCTTCAGCTTATTCCCTTTATTTATCTGGGGTCACCACAGCGGAATGAACCACCAACTTATCCTGCATATGTTTTATGCAACAGATGCCCTTCCAGCTGCAACCCAATACTGGGAAAGACACTATACACTCCCACATTCACACACACACTACAACCAACTTAGGTTATTCAATTTAACTATAGTGCATGTGTTTGGAGTGTGGGGGAAACTGAAGCACCCGGAGAAACCCCACATAATCATGGGGAGAACATGCAAACTTCACAAGGACCTTTTTGCTGTGAGGCGACAGTGCTAACTATTGAACCACCTTGCTGCCCTAAAGCACATCACAATACCCCAAATGCTCTGTTTTCTTCAGGTTGAGTGTTTCTTAAAGTGTCAGTTGTGTCTCTTAAATTAATCTTGCATTTTAATATGAATTTATGTTTAACAGTTATTATATGTTAATTAATTTTGCACTATATAAATATATAAATTATAATATAACCCAACGTGAACACTAGAAATGATGTTCCTGAATCAATCAGAACCACTTATTTAATTCTAAATGAATCAACTAAATGAATAACCCAGTGAGACATTAGGTCACTTGGCCATTCCTGAATGAAGTAATAGTTTTTGAATGGGTCATTTGAGTGAATCAGTCAATGATTCACTCATAAAGAAAACTACCATTTTGTTCCTGAATGAATCAGTGTTTCTAAATAAAAGCATAATGTGGTTTCATTGACCCACTTATAAAACTCATTAATGTTTTATTTTTCCAGAATGAATCAGTGTTTTAAAGCAAACTGTTTGTGTGAATGATTCAATGACTCATTCATAAAAAGTCACTTGGCCTTCCTGAATGAATCAGTGCTTTTGGAAACATTACAGTAAACAAGTAAACGTAGTATTCACAAGTAAAACAAGTAAAAGTATTCACTCATAAACAAAAAAAACCTTGTTTTGTCCTGAATAAACAAACTGACTGCATGAATGATTCTTTGACTCACTCATAATCATATGACTCATAGTCACAGAATGAATCGAATCATTAAAAAAAAAACTGTTAAAGTGAACAATTCAATGACTCAATCAAGCCTCAACCACTCAATCAAGTCACATGATCTTGATTGAATCAATGTCAATAAACCTTTGAGTAAATAAATTTAGTAGCACTTTTCCACATAATTAAAAAAACAGTGTTTACAAATACAAAATATTTTGACTACAGTACATCTGTTTTTAATACATTTTGTATCAACTTGATTCATAATGACTTTGTTTTGACTTGAACCTGTGCATCTACAATGAGCACAAACGCTCAGCGTCAGGAGCGAATGTACTAACCGTTGCATTTTGGCTTTGAAATTAATTCATTCTAAATTTAATATGTGCCAACAGAGCATGTTTGAACTGGCACTGACAAAAATGAGGTTGAACACGACTGTCGTTGGATCCGGCTTGATTCACATCCTTTATTTATGTGGGCACTGTCACAACAAATAACATTTCATGTGTCGCTGAGGTAAAAACTTAATTACCGTTTCAGGATACTGTGGCGCACACAAGCAGCCACCTCACTCATCTATACGTAGGGAAAATTAAATAAAACAGAACGTCTTAAATAATGCAAGAGTCAAAAAAGCAGCTTGACTTTTCTCCTATTTTATCCCAGGTCACCCAGAGCATCCTTTTTTAAAGGAATATCTCACATACACACACACACACACACACAAAAAGGAAATCCAAATTAGCCTTCATGTAGTTTTAAACAAGCTTCTGTGAAGAAAATATACATGTAAAGGGATAGTGCACCCCGAAATAAAAGTTATGGCATCATTTACTCACCCTACACTGAAATTTTTGTGAGGGGCAAATTGTTGCAAATTGTTGATATTGGCTGAATTTAAACAAACAAATGAAATTTAGTAATGTTCATCTGCATTTGTTGGTTTAAATTTAGCACAAATAAATTGTTTGCAACAACTTATTATTATTATTTTACATTGAAAAAATTTAGTAAAGGGCGCCACGGTGGCCTGGTGGGTAGCACGGTCACCTCACAGCAAGAAGGTCGCTGGTTCGAGCCTCGGCTGGGTCAGTTGGCATTTCTGTGTGGAGTTTGCATGTTCTCCCCGTGGTTGCGTGGGTTTCCTCCGGGTGCTCCGGTTTCCCCCACAAGTCCAAAGACATGCGGTACAGGTGAATTGGGTAAGCTAAATTGTCCGTAGTGAATGAGTGTGTGTGGATGTTTCCCAGAGATGGGTTGCGGCTGGAAGGGTATCCGCTGTGTAAAAAATATGCTGGATAAGTTGGCGGATCATTCCGCTGTGGCGACCCCGGATTAATAAAGGGACTAAGCCGAAAAAGAAAATGAATGAATGATTGAAGATTTAGTAAATGCAATGAATCATTTTTTTTTCAATTTACACCTGTTGCAAACCTATATGAGTTACAAATGAATATATTCTAAAGTATGTTGATAACCAAACCATTGTTGGTCCCCTTTTCCCTCCCATTAATTTAATGAATGTTTTGATTACCAAAATTCTTCAAAAAATCTTCTTTTGTGTAAGATACATGAAGAAACTATCTGTTTTGAACTCAAGAACTGATTCATTACCAGCAAGTTCAACGGTTTGACTAAGGACAAATCTTTCAGTTTTGTGTTCTAGGTCAACTGATTTATTGAAGAGATTTGACAAAAAAATAAAATAAACAGAAATAATAATAAACTTGTTCACAAACTGAAGTACACAGAAAATAAATTAGAAGTAAGCAATGACTCAGGCCTGTACTCCCATTGTCCATGTTTAATTCATTCGTTTATCATTCATTTTCTTTTCAGCTTAGTCCCTTTATTAATCTGGGGTCGCCACAGCGGAATGAACCACCAACTTATCCAGCATATGTTTTGGATGCCCTTCCAGCTGTATCCCATCACTGGGAAACACGCATAATTCCATTTACACACATACACTATGGACAATTTAGTTTACCCAATTCACCTATAACCGGAGAACCCGGAGGAAACCCACGCAAACACGGGAAGAACATGCAAACTCCACACAGAAATGCCAACTGACTCAGCCGAGGCTCGAACTACAGTAGTGACCTTCTTGCTGTGAGGCCAGAGCGCTACCCATTCAGCCACCTTGCAGCCCCTCCATGTTAAAATCATTGAGTAAATTGCAAATTTACAAGCAATTTCAGAGTAAAAATGTATTCTACCTATTGTCTCTTTGTTCACAGTAACTTAATTTATTCAAACCAAATAAATATTCTCTTATATTTCAGACTATACTTGAATTACTGCACTAGCAATATGGACAAAATTTCTCTGACACATTTGATAGCTTTTCTTCTTTTTGACAGCATTATTACCCATTATTTTATTTTAATTGAATTTTGTTTATTTGTATTTTAGGGCTTTACAAATGACATGTCAGCAAAGCAGGAGTAAACTTTTATTTTTATTATTTTGGTCAAACAAACCATTAGAAATGCAACTAAAACGCATGTAGTCTTTGCTGTGTATTGCTCTTGAAGTATAAGGGAATGTTATTTTTTAGGTAAATGATATAAATCAGGGGTGACTCAGTGGCGCAGTAGGTAGTGCTGTCGCCTCACAACAAGAAGGTCGCTGGGTCGAGCCTTGGCTGGGTCAGTTGGCGTTTCTGTGTGGAGTTTGCATGTTCTCTTTGCAGGTTTCCCTCACAGTCCAAAGACATGTGCTATAGGTGAATTGGTTAGGCTAAATTGTCCATAGTGTATGAGTGTGAATGAGTGTGTATGGATGTTTCCCAGAGATGGGTTGCGGCTGGAAGGGCATCCGCTGCGTAAAACATGTGCTTGATAAGTTGGTGGTTCATTCCGCTGTGGCGACCCCAGATAAATAAAGGGACTAAGCTGAAAAGAAAATGAATGAATTAATGAATATAAATCAATTGAACGTTTGATGTTAAATAAAGTCTCAAGCTATATGAGATTGCTTTTTGTCTTCAGTGCAACATTCATTAATTTTCCTCCGGCTTAGTCTCTATTTTAGAGGTCGCCACAGCGAAATGAACCACCAACTATTCCAGCATATGTTTTACGCAGCGATTGCCCTTACAGCCATTACCCTGTACAGGGAAACACCCATTCACACTCACAATCACACACACTTGTACACTACAGCCAACTTAGTTAATTTAATACACCTGTAGCGCATGTCTTTGCGCTGTGTAGGAAACCAGAGCACCCAGAGGAAACCCAAAAGCGCAAAAACTCCACACAGAAATGGCAACTGGCCTTCAGTGCAACAATATATAAGATTTATTTTGCTAAAATCAGACTTTGGTGATTCAGAAAAAGTAAATCAACAACTATTGAAACATACACATGCAAAACAAAATGAATATCCACGGTCTTATGATGTAAAACGCTCAGTCTGATAGAAACAGAACATTATTTACAACCTTTCTCATGAACTCTGCAAGCACTTTCATGAAAGTCTGAGCATCTTACTGCATTTAATAATTATTATTTGTAACAAAACCAATACTAAAAGAGGTAAAAAGTCTCTTTTATTACTAAAAATCATGTTCTAACAAAAAAAGGCACCTACAGAACGTCTCGGTCTGAGGGTGAGTAAATTGACAGCAAATTTTGGTTTTTGGGAGAACTGTCCTTTTAATAGATAAGAAGTCCAAATCTGTTCCCCCTCATTCATCTATGAAGTTAATGTGCACTTGGTTGGTGCTGTGAAATCAGCTGGAGTGCTTTCAGCGATAGCATCATAGCGGTTTTGCATTGCCATCAGCTGAAATCTTATCATCCTATCTGTGTGCTGACCCGCTTTTATGTCTACAGCGCGCCGCCTGTCTATTCCTCTGAAACGCTTCACAAAACACACATTACAGTTCATTACTGTGTCACGTTTGGCTAAATGAATGGATGCCACGGGACAGAAAAATATGTGGAGCATCCCGAAGGTTGCAGAGACTAGGAAAATAATGCTCTTTGAAAAATAGCTCCCATTATGAAGTCTGAAGCGTTCAATGGAGCATTGCTACTTAACATTTTTAAAAATGCACCATCTATGAGATTGCTAAAGCTCTACATCTGTCTTAATAAACATCAGTATCCTTGGCCAGATGCAACCTTTATACATCCATGAATATGTAACAGGCGCCACGGTGGCCGAGTGGTTAGCACGTTCGCCTCACAGCAAGAAGGTCGCTGGTTCGATCCCCGGCTGGGCCAGTTGGCATTTCTGTGTGGAGTTTGCATGTTCTCCCCGTGGTTGCGTGGGTTTCCTCCGGGTGCTCCGGTTTCCCCCACAAGTACAAAGACATGTGGTGTAGGTTATTGGGTAAGCTAAATTGTCCGTAGTGTATGTGTGTGAATGAGAATGTATGGATGTTTCCCAGAGATGGGTTGTGGCTGGAAGGGCATCCGCTGCATAAAACAAATGCTGGATAAGTTGGCAGTTCATTCCGCTGTGGTGACCCTGGATTAATAAAGGGACTTAGCCGACAAGAAAATGAATGTTATTGTGTATTAATGAATGAAATTTTGTTATGGTGGAACAACATGAAGGAATTGTCTGGAACTTGGCATTTTTTGCAGTGAGGTTTGGTACAACAGAAATACTGTAAGCAACAAATCCCTAAGTGTTTCTTTTGTTTTTTATTTTTAAGCAGCAGAAGTGTTTTGTCACAATCAGCAGCAGAACCGAACAGCTTATTGTGACGCAAAATAAATAAAATATTGAAAAATAAAATTTCATAATGATGCTCCATCAGAAAAAGGTGGTTTGCCATCTCCAGGTTGGAGGAAAGTCCTTATCCCAGGTGGAGGAGTTTATCTTAGGGTTTTGTTCACGAGGCGGATTGGTGCAGCGGCAGCAGTAATGCGGTCGATGTACCGGTCTGTTGTGATAAAGAAGGAGCTGAGCCAAAAAGCAAAGCTTGTGATTTACCAGTCAATCTACGTTCTGACTCTCACCTATGGTTATGAGTTTTGGGTCATGACCGAAAGGACAAGATCCCAGAGACAAGCGGGTGAAACAAGTATCCTTCGCAAGGGTGGCAGGGCACACTCTTATGGATAGGGTGTGGAGCTCTGTCACCCGAGAGGAGCCTGGAGTAGAGCCGCTGCTCCTCCACATTGAGAGAAGTCAGCTGAGTTCCACATCAGTGAGCCAATCAGAAGAACTCAGGTGCGGGACAAGGATTGAGAACACTGACATATATCGAATGTTCTCTATTTTATTTTAATGGTTGAGAGCATAGCAAATTGGTAAGACAACAGCAACATGGAACCATTTCTGAGCACCACATCTCATGTTTTTTAGATGCAAAAATGTGTTCCTTGTAAATTATTTTGAAATTGCTGACCACCAGTGTGTGTGTGTGTGTGTGAGAAATAATTTTGTGTGGAAAAGTTGGAATATTTTGTCTTTTTTTGCAAAGTAAAATAAGCAATGTCTCTTGGATCACTGTGATTCACAACCAGTGGGAGTTTTGTGTGGGTTAAAATAGAGAACATAAATGTAAAACATAAATTAATGTTAAAATGTTATATTTATTTTAAAATGTAGAAGCTATTTTGATACTTGAAAATGTTTTACTAGATAAAAAAAACATGTTATAAATCCTATTTTTGAATGTTTATGTTCTAAATGTCTCTTAAGCTCACCAAGCCTGCATGAATAACAGATACATTAATAATAACAAATTTAATAAAATATTGTGACATATTCTTAATATTCCTTCCAAAATTATTCTAATAGGATGCTTTCCGGCTCAAGAATAAACAAAAACCCTGTAATAAGTACAAATCATGTTAAAATATAAGAATTTGTATTATTTGAATGTACTATACTATCTGTTTTGACAAATTTCATGCATTTTAAATATATCATACTAACCACAAATGGTAAGTATATGAAAGGTTGTATATTCTTTCATTTATTCATTCATTTTTTTTCCGGCTTAGTCCCTTTATTAATCCGGGGTCGCCACAGAGGAATGAACCACCAACTTTTCTAGCATATGTTTTACGCAGTGGATGCCCTTCCAGCTGCAACCCAGCACTGGGAAACACCCATACACACTCATTCACACACATACACTACAGACAATTTAGTTTACCCAATCCACCTATAACACGTCTTTAGAGGAAACTCACGTGAACACAGGGAGAACATGCAAACTCCACACAATAAATGTCAACTGACCCAGCCGAGGCTCAAACCAGCAACTTTCTTGCTGTGAGGCGATCGTGCTACCCACTACACCACCGTAACGAGTAGTATATTTATTAAAGTCTAAAACTTTTTTAATGTGATTGCACTATTTTTGTGAAATTTAACATTTGACATACACCATTTATCTTGCTTCACACTAATAAAATTATTAATGCCAGTATTATTATTCATTGATTTATCTAATCTAATATTTCTTTAGAATACTTTCTCTAATACTTCCTTATTGTTTGCTACTTCACTATGCAACGCAAAGTGATTCGAATGTTTAAAAGAGTGTCTCAAATGTGTCTCATGGTTGTCTTCTCATTAAAATAAATGCTTCATAGGTGAAAAGGAGTTTAAAAAGCCAACACTGAGCCCCTCTGAATATGTCTGTGCTGTTAAATAAAATAAACAAGGTTGGGAAACCCTGTAAAAACACATGCATCAATAACAACATGTGCAATGTATTACCAGTGTCTGTCATGACAGTTTTTGCACTGATCTTTTCCCCTCCAGGAGGAAAACACAAGGATTGATAACATTTATAATGGATTACGGTGTTTAAAAGTGACGCCGAAAGCTGCGATAGCATCTCATTTTCCACAGAAGGAAGAAGAAAGATTGTGAGTGAGAGAGAGAGAAATAGAAAGTAATGCAGAGGCCAAGGACAGGAGGAGAAGAAGATCAGAGGAGTTTTCAATTTTCTCCTGCTTCTCCCCCATAAAATTCAAGGCCATCCGTGCCCGGCCAGCGAGCGCCGCGCGCTTAATCCACGGCCCAAGATAAGTAGTCCGTCTAAAACAATCCGAACGGCGATTAATGGAACGCTTTGTGGATGCTGAGCAAGGCCATGTTTTATTCAGAGCCTCTGGAGGGCAATACTCACAGATAAATCACAGATAAAGACCCGGTGAAAATTGCCAATATTTTCATAGTGCCAAACAAGTCAGTTGGGACCACGTTGGTTTGATATCCATCTCTTTCTCCGCTTAGATTCATTCCACCAGTACGTAGACGTATTGAAGCACTCAATCCGAAAGCCGACGGACGTTTCTCAGAAGATCTCCCCTATTTATTATGCCCGTCCTTTAATTTTGATCTCATTGAGGGATTCACCAACACTCCAGAGTGACTATTGCAAGATGTAGATGATCTCTGTTATAAAAATGCATGTGATCCTAGAGGACACCTGCTGTTGTGACTTGTGAAAACACAGCTAAATTGTAGAGCCCAAAGGGAGAAGCAGATCCATCATGAGAGAAATGCATTGTTAACGCTGGGATCACAGCAGAGGTGCTGGTCGGTAACTAACTAAAAGTAGCAGAGCTATATTTTTCAGTAGGGTGACAGTTGCCCACAGTGGAGGGGAAAAATAGACTCGCTCAGTATTTTTGGTACTTGCACTTGTTTTCTCCTATGCAAATACATAGACATTCTTCCTGATAAGCAAAATTGTTAATCAAGGTCTCAGCAATTTGGGCAAATTATTCGTGCCATTGTTTTATGAAACAAAAACACTGTCATAAATATTTTTGTGCATAAATCAAATCCATGCTAAAAATGTGAAAGAAAACAGAAAATTATCTTCCAAAATCTGTGTGACTTAAAAAGTTCTTATTAATTTAAGGAACATCCCCAATTCATAAAACCTCCAACACTTAATTGGCCAGTGTTTCAGTTTTTGTCCAACCCCTCTATTTCCAGTATTGGATTTATAACCACTACTTAAAAAATATTGACTAAATTTACATTTTTGGGTGAACTATCCCTTTAAGAAACCTAAGCATTTCCTCTATAAGAAAAACTGGTGAACAAAATGGTTTGTTTTACAGAATCCAGTTGTTTGATAGTTAATAATATCAAAGATATGCTTTTGAACAAAAGTACATATGAAATGTTCTCATCTACACAAATAATGTTATCTAAACTGATTCTTTTTAGTGAATCGTTTCATTTGACATCTCATATCAATCAATTATTTCAAAAGATGAGTCATATATCTGTTCTGGTCACTTATTCTTACCCATCTGAAACTCATATAACATAAGCACGCACACATGCAGTTGAAGGCAAAATAGATGATTTTTTCAACACATTTCAAAACAATTGTTTACTAGCTGTAATTACTTTTATCTTTGCCATGATGACAGTACACACTAATGTATTAGTTATTTTGTCAAATACAAGTATGCAGTTTAAATGCTTAAATAGGTTAATTAGGTTAACTTATGCTGAGTTCAGACTACATGATTTTAGACCCGATTTTGACTCGCCGACAGGTTTTGAGAAATCGCCGTCAAATGCCTGAAATCACAGGCAAATCAGTGGTCGTGCACAATATGAACAAATATCACACAATATGAACTATCAAAGACGCGATGCCTGGGAGATATTTGGCGTGCCAAATAAGCCATTGAGAGAGCAGCATTCACTAGTGTGAGTACCTGCAGGCCAGCGGGAGGATGAGGGAGAAGTTAAAAGAGCTCATTTTCAGTTTATTCAGACGCAAGAAATGGAGGAAAAATTTGTGTAAATTTGGCAGGAGCCCTGTGTCTGTTTGACTTGTCATGTGAGCAATATCTCAACCAAGTCAAAAAATAAAAATGTTGAGGAGAAATTGCTAATTCCCTTCAAAGACAGGTGAGCAAATATGTACATTTTCTACCCTATTAAAGGCTTCTTTCTCGTCATGTAGTTAATAACAAAATATATACTACATGTTTTTGGGTGTGAGACGTAGTTTGGACAAAGTTGTCTGCGATTCTTCCTATTTTGAAGTCATGCAGTGTGAAACTCCCTGTCGCCGATCCGTCTTGCAGTGTAAACAAACCAGCGACGAAACGCTAGCCCAAATAGTCATGCAGTGTGAACACATCTGTGACACGACTACTTTGAAAATCATGCAGTCTGAACTCGGCATTAGTTAGGTTAATTAGACAAGTACAACAGTGGTTTAATATTTTGCAAAAAAAAATTAAATAAAAATTGTCGTTGACTTGAATTTTTCACCAGATGTTGGTAACAACCCAGTAAAGCCATATATGCAAAGAAAACAAAACTAATGAGTTTACAAATTAAGTTCTGTGTAATAAAATAAAATGACACAGGAGTGTAGTATTGAACACATGGGTGGAAGTATTAAAAAAGTATTGAACACATGAAGAAAGGGAGGTGTAGAAAGGCAGTGAAAGCCCAGACAGCAGCTGAAATCTCTCAATAGTAAGTTGAAGCTAAATTAATATTATTAAATTAATATTAGCAGCTTCAGTCCAACATCTACATTATCAGGATAATGAAGTTGAAACCAGAGTGGAGATTTCAGCAAGACAATGATTCAAAACACAGCCAAGGAAACTCAAATGGTTTCAGAGAAAGAAAATAAAGCTGCCAGATAACCTGACTTAAATCCAGTAGAAGATACAAAATAAAGATCAGATTTGGATTCGGAGACCCACAGAACCTTCAAGATATTTACACTCTGTTGAAGTCTGTGAAAAACTCACATTTGAGCAATGTATATAACTTCATTTTCCATATGAGAGGCGTCTTAAAGCTGCCATAACCAAAAAAAAAGCCTTTTATATAAAGTATTAAATACATTTCAGTAGTTCAGTGCTTTATTCTTGTGTCATTGCACACATAATAACAAATTTTTCAGATTTTTTATCTGTGCTAAGTGTATGTGCTAATGTTTAAAAATATATATTGTCTATCTTATACCTATAAATATTTATACTTTACACTTTGCAAGCCACCCGCCCACGTTCAAAAAAAAGTCAATAGGGTCTAAAAAGGTGAAATGAAAATGAATTCCTCACATGGATTTTGTCCCATCCACCCATAAACTAGGATACACTGACTAATCCAAGCCTTGACTATGACTCAGTGTTGTTAATTACATTAGTTTCCTATAAGTCCTATAAACCAATAAGTCTAAATAACTACTTTTTAAAAGGGCATCTTCACGATAGGCTGTTATTGCTCCCATCAATACGCTAGTAGTTAAACACAAATGCCATTTATTCAAGCCCTAACTGCACCTCGCAGTCTTGTGTTCATTAGAAGATCAACAAAAAAGTCAGCTTCTCTCGGCTTCTGCAACATAACGCTCTCTCTCCCTCACACACTATGGCTTCAGTTGCACTTTAGACTGTTTAAAAATTGATTCTGAATTAACACTTTCTGACAGAAACACCTCGCTCCAGCATCTGTACAATGGAGAGTCACAGTATCGACGTTCTTTGAAATCCTCTGCTTTTTAAATATTGAGGAGGTCACTGTAGTGGATTCTTCCATTCTTCTGGAAGTAAACAATAATAGTGTGATTCAGAAGGGAGAGCTTACACAAACACAAACTCAAACACACACACACGAGGGAGAAAATACAGGATCCAGTGGAGACGAACGGCGAAAGCAAAATATGTTTGTCAGCAGTATCTCAGCCATACATCTCAGCGTAACATCCAGGGGGTTTTGGGAGTGTAATAGCAGGATATGGATTGGAAATGAACGAGTGCGAGAACAAACCATGAATTTCAAGAAGACGGGGATGTGAGGATTCGAAAACAGAGAGAAAGCCAGCAGAGATATGGAAATAGAGCACGTTGTTGTTGTTTTTGTTGTTGTTTTTTGTTTTAGGTATTGAAATGCATATTAATTGGTAATTTCAACCTCGTCTCGAAAAAGGTTGTAAATAATGTATATAAGTCCAAAAATATATGTCAAAATGCACATTATGATGATAATTTAGTATTATTTTGTATCAAAATACAATTTAGAAAAAATAAGTATGTTTTTTTATTTGATAAAAAACTAATTTTGTGAAGGATTATTATTATTATTATTATTTGCATTTTATTCTTATTTTTTTGCAGCTGAAATCATTCTAATGTAAAATGTCATTATTATTTTCTAGCTTAAAATAAATTTTCAGCATTCTTTAATAAATAAAAATCCCTTAAAAGACTATATCTGAAATATATGTTTACAAATGTCTTTACTGTCACTTCTCAAAAATTAAACAGATTGTTGCTTGAAAAGGTATTCATGAAAAACCTTTGTATTTCAATCCAGGCTCATTATTGATCCGTACTGTACACCTATATACATTTCTGGACAGTGTGAAATACGTCCCAGGAGATCTTTTTTTTTTGTTGCAGTTTTTGTTTTGGCCAATCCACAAGCGGCATCTGTGTATGCTTTTTAAGATCTCAAATTGCTCTGGTGAGTGCCATTTACATAAATCCACCAGAAACTGCTGTTGACTGACTGACTGACTGAGCGATCGATTCCCCCACCCACCCCCTTCCCTAAACCCAACCAATAGTGTTTTCAAAGCACCAATTGACTTGCCCACCACATTCCCTAAACCCAGCCAAAAGTGTTTTCAACAGCAGTCCAGAATAAAAAGCCCTTGTGGCCGCCTGATTTTTACCACATTTTCAGATTTTACCACTTCTCACTCTGTGACGTATTTGTTTATTTTATTTTTTGCCTTTTTGCTTTTGTTTTACCTGCTTTCAGTAACCATTCTTTGTCTGAGTTCGCTGAGGTACGTGGCGAGCCACTGGGCAAACTGGTAACAGTGGAAAAGCCATCCACATGGGGGTAAGCGGTCAGCTGGTATCGCTACAAGGAACAGAACCCGTCAGCGTCATACACATCAAAATCCTCTGAGTAAAATTTTTGGTGTTCATCATCTGTGGTCAATCATCCTTCATTAATCCTTCCATTGTCTCATTAACTTTAACTCTGCTGCTGAGTTACTTTTACTCAATTCAGAGAGGGACCAAATACACTCTGAACCGAGTAAATTTTACTCAGAGGATTTTGCTGTGTACCACTTTGTAGCATTTGTTTTAAGACGAAATGCAGCCATATGTAGCACTGGCTATACAATTCGCGCTCTCCAGAAATGTATATGGGGACACGTTTTCACAATGAGCCTGTGTTGTTTAATTTAATATAAACATTTAAATGACAATTTAGTCCCATAATGTGAGGGATGGCACATTGGCTCAGGGTACTAAATTTAAAAGTGTTTTTTTACACATACACAACAACAGTCTACCGTACAACTTAATGTACTAAAGACACAAAATGTAGGTTTTTAAAAAATATGTTTCATCTATAGATGAATATGTTAAAAAAAATCACTGCTGGCAAGACAACACTTTCACAAATTAACGTTTTTGGAGGTGTCGTAAAGATGAAAATGACATTGCTTTCAAAAGTTGAGCAGTTTTCAATCCCTTAAAGAAGATCCCTGCTGTTTAAAAACCCATAAAACGTTCCGATTTTTATTTTTCTGACATTTTATTACAAGCAATAAATAACAGGATGATACTGTAAGTCAACGATGAGTATTTGCTTTTAGATATTGGTTGAACTTTCCCTTAAAGCACATGGAAATGATGATAAAGCAGCCAGAATCCGATTTCACAGGCTCCTCTAACAGCCTGGCTCATTTCTGAAGCCGCTCAGGTTGTTTGAATGCATAGCGGTCTATTAATGTAGGTTCAGTGTTGAGTAATGAGTGCAGAGACGGAAGGGAGAGAAACACCCAGGAGAGGCGGCCATCTTTTTAACCCACTTTTTAAAATTCACTAGGCCAGACGTGGGGGAACCTGCATGGAGCCATCAGTGAGGAGAAAATGCCTGTGTAAGCTTAATGAATCCAGCAGCACTTCAACATCTGAATAAGAAAAAAAAAAACAAAGCAGGAAAGCTGAGATTTAAGTAGGATTACAATATTCTGACAGTCAGCAATACATTGGGAGAGGCGAGAAAAGCACCTGATGACCATCGCTTTTTTTTTTCTCAGGCATCACCAGTTTATGCCTCTGTGAAAAACAGAAGTTACGTTCCTACGTCAAGCTGAAAAGAGCTAAAAGCCAATAGCACGCTTTTCTGAGATGTTCTTCCGGTAACTAAGCCACTTCATATCGTCAGCTTTCCATCCGCCCTCGCTTTCTGCACTTATGAGATGCGCCTGTGCTGTTTACACGCTCCGCCACAAGAAAACCAATGTAATGGGTCAAAAAGCCCTTGAGATAACATCTTCATTTATCGCTAGCTGAAGCAAGAGCGCATATCTGTCTGCGAACGAATTGCAAAGGCGCAAGACAGTGAGGTTGACGGAGGAGTGTGTTCTTTAGCAATGCAGCTGCTGATTCAACAAGTACAAACGTCTGTTCCACTGACTGTGTGCTAAAGAAGCAGATAAGAACAAAGGACAGATAGATTTATTTTTAAAAAAAGATTTTCTTCTGGACCATGAGAAAAAGGAAGATCAATATGGTGGCTTAAAATAAGAGTTTCTGAGATTTTTACTAGCTCCCACACTTGGCAATATGTTTTAGTTTGCTTCTAATTTTACTAAAAATGCTTCTTGATTTGAGATTTTTTAAATATATACATATACATTTGTAGTAGAACTATTGATTTTTTTAATATTTGTAAAATTATTTTTTTACAATTGTTTTGCTACAAATTTTAGTACCCTGATGTCAATTTTCAAAACTAAACAGTCACCACTAATATGTGTTCTCCAGTGTTCAAAACACTGCACGTTGTGTTCATTTCTTTAGACAAGCCTTGCATTTATAGAATCATTGATTCACATAATCCTTTTATCATCCAAATACTACAGGAACATAACTTTAGATCACCCACACACAAGATGCACATCGTTTCAATAAACAATCATTAACAATCATTCAATATTGTTGTTTAAAACATATGATACAGGTTTCATTATGGTTTACACATAAGTCTAGAGGGAATAGTAGAGACAGTAGAACCACTGAACTAAAGTTTTATTCATTCAATAATAACGAGGGTTTACTGCAAAAATAAAAAAAAAGCAAAAAAAATAAAAATAAATAAAAACAATAGTAAAGTGTTTCTCACTGCCCGGTCTGAAAAGCTGATATGCGGCATGATATATGGTTTTATGATTTTTCAACCATATATATAACCAATGGCTATGTATGAGAATTTCTTACCTCTGATTTATATTTGTTGACGGTGTCTGTGAGTGTCACCATTCAAATTTAAAGCACAGCTTTTTTCTGACAATGTCTTACTAATCTTCATAAATTAAAATAAAGATGCATGACAGCTGTGTGGGACTGAGTAGGTTGCTAGATCAGATACAGTTGCGGCCTCAAGTTAACGAGAATTATTTACATTATTTATAAAATTTCCCATTAATTGTATTTTTTCAACATCTTCCCATAGCCCAACCCTAAACCCAACCACCACAGTAATGTAAAAACATTAGTTGTACCCCTAGTACCCCATTAGTTGTAACCCTAAACCCAAACGTTACAGTACTGTAAAAATATTAATTGCTGTAATACATTGTCACAACAATGACGCTACAGTATATTGATGTGCGTATCCGCAGCTGTATCTTTTCTAGACCTATTATTTAGTTCCGTTTAGAAACTGAAAACGAACCACACCAAGAACAAAGAGCAACATTGTAAAAATTGTAACCCCTGTTGCCAGGTGACGGACACGAAAGTAAAGCGACAAAATGGAAAGACGTCCGCACTCCGCACATCATGGTGGTTTCGCTTTTACTGAACCTTTTGGTTTTGGACATACAGAAAGCGACTCTCGTCTATCTGCCGCAAAAATAATATAAACTTTCACAACATCACGCGATGTCTGCAGAAGCTGTTCTTGGAGGAGATAAGCAGACATTATCACTGTTTGTACTGGGTCAGTCCCGCTTGTCGTCAAGGTAGGTGACATACACAGACATACACACACGAATGAACGTTATAAAAACTAAAGTTTGTTGTACAGTTGGCGGTTCACTTCCGGCTTTTGGTACGATTGCATTCATACTACAAGTGAACTGTACCAGAGTTCATATGAACCGTACCCCAGACCACCTCTCTCAGGCGGACTCAGGTTCGGTTCACGGGTGAGCATCCGAGTTCAGAAGATGTGTTCACACTAGCTAAACGTACCGTACTATGACGTCAAACGAACCCGGGTACGGACCAAAGGTGCTAGTGTGAAAGCACTCTAAAAGATGAAGATCTTTGAGACTTCGATGATTCAAAATTATACTTGCTGTTTGTTCAAAATACTGATTCAAAATAAGCTAAAACAACACAATCCTTGAGGTTTTAGAATAAATTAACTTAATTCATTCATGTTTTCCCAACACAAATCAATCATGTGGGACCCAGCATTTCTTACAGTGTGTATGCAGAAGATTTTACACAATAATTAAGAAGCTACAGCAAACTTCTCAGAGGACACAGTTTTGAACAGACATCTGGAGATGTGTGTGTGTGTGTGTGTGTGTGCTTAACAGAGTTTGGCTGAAAAAGTGACAGAAACTCTTCTCACACTGGCCCTCAGGCAATTCATCCTTATTGAGCACTAAAAAATGATATCTTGAGCAAAAAAAATCAATGAATGAAGTAATGGTTCTTGTTTTTTTATTTTATTTTTTTTACCTCTGCATAGTTTTTTATATATTGACCACACTTTTTGCCTGAGCAACTTCTGCAAAGTTTGCTTGCCACAAGGAAGTTCACAGGGTCAGCCAAAACTATCTGTCATTGTGTACTTTGCAAAGCAGTCTCCCTTCCTGACTTTATCTCTGTCAGGACACTGTGACAGTATCAGCGCTCAGGAAGATAAGGACTGAGGGCATCTGTTAACAGTGATGTATTAGACAGTTTCATTGTAAAAATACTTCCTTAACCTGTTAACTGACACTTTCATTTCACATTACTTTAGGAATCATCATAAATTAGGTATCACTCAAGTTTGATCATTTAAATTCATCTTGCTAATAAAGTTGGTTTACAATGTAAACAGTATTTTAAGGCATTTCCTGCCTACAGTAGCAAGTGACATTTTTGAATTATGACAAATTTTATAATAAAATATTTCTGTTATGAACACTCTCGGGATTTAGTATGGCAATGAATATGTATGTGACAATGTGGATGTATTTGGTCTTGGAGGTATAGATCCGCTTCGCTGCTACAGCTGGTGCTGCTTTGATTATTATGGCAGAGCAAGTACCTAGATGTGCTACTGCCAGTATATAGGCAGACATGCTGTCTGAGAATATAACATGCTGCTGCTGCAAACATAAAATATATGTAACCCCTCTAGCAGATCTAAATACAGGCGGAACTTGGGTGGTGGAGGGTAGAGCTGAGATGGGGCCCAAAAGATCGTAACAAAAGAGGACATTGAAGGCTGATTATCATCCTTTCTACTATTTCAAGCCTGCTTCTTGACATGTGTCTGTTAATCCAGGAAGTTCCTGTTTTTACACCTCTATACGCCTGTTTTAGAAGCGCGTGTTTTTCCCCGCATCCACATTAACAGATAAATATTAGAGCTTTATAACGCACGCAGAAACAGCGTCTCTGTGCAAAGTGTCGCCATCATTTTTGGGTCCATTTTTGCCGCGGCTCAGGATCAATTAAAGTGACCAAAGCCATTGATAATGCCCAAAACACATTGAATGTAGTAAAAATGAGCAATTTTACTTAATAAATGCATTGGTAAGATCCACAGATTTTTATGCACTGTTTCCTCTCTACATACGGGCTCTGCCTGTGCATGCAATTTAAATGTGTGCCAGTGAAGGAGATACTGTTGCAGGAGCTAGAGCATTGCTGCACATGACACGCGTTGCAAATTGTACAACTTTGCAGACATGGGTTGCTTAGACCGACTTTGCTCAAATATTCGTAGCATATTTCAAATGATGGCATAGCTTTCCACCAAATTAGGCTAATTGTAATGACTGAAAAAAAAAACAAAAAAAAAACACAAATGCTTGATCACGGTCCATCATGGCCCAGCCCTGCCCAAAGATAGTGGCAGGAACTATCCGGGTCAAGTCTGGGCTTGGGCTCGGGCAGAGAATCTCTAGTTGAGGGTCTCCGAAAACGAACCACAGCTTAACAGCGTAGAATGATGCGGAGCATTTAAATTGATAAAGAGCAAGCTTATTGGCTGCCACGGTGACAGCAGCATCTCCTGCACCATGTAGTTAATGATTAGGGCCAGACAGAAACTGCGGACATTTTTTTTGCTATTTCTGGGCAGAATTTTGTTGAAATTCTGTGGATTTATGCGGAATGTTTTTGGGAGTGTCATAACTAAAACATTTGGGAGAATGGCTGTTACTCTGCACATCGGTGCGCAGCCTCATACGCTAATAAAGGCAGTTTCACTGTCTTTGTTACACAGCAGTTCATATGTTACAGTTAAGTTTCTCTATGTTAGTTTGTTTCAATCTACTGTCATTGATGGAACCTTCAAATTCCATAAAACCTAATCGCTCCCAGAAGTTTATATATATATATATATATATATATATATATATATATATATATATATAATGAAATAACATAGATTAAAAAATAATCATTATAAAGAAATGTCATGGGAACTGTCATGGGTATTCTACGCAATCTCTGCAAAAACACCCTTTTGAAAACTTGATTGATGAGTAATGAGTGACAACTAAAGTCGCAAACACCTCATGCTGTGCACCACTGGAAAACCAGACACGTTTCAATTCAATTTGCTAATAAACTCTCACTTCAGAGTCTCTCTAGTGAGATAACGTCACCAAAACTGCTCATCAGAAACACATTTCCATCTGGGGCTGTGTCTTCTACACATGTACACACACACAAAACATGGCAAAGGCTAGATCTTTCATAGTGTAAACAGCAGTGGCGCTTTCTGACTTCTGTCAGGGAACATTTGTGATGAGACGAGTCTTGTGAGGATCGATGAGATTATAGGCTGGGATCTCTTTTTTTGCTGACGTGTAGCTGGACAGGCTTTCAGAAACACTGCTGTGTGTCGACTGCACGGATGAAGTAAATGTGATTAAATACACGCTTATCTTCCATAAGAGGATGAGGGGAAAAAGGTTACGTTTATTATTTTGGCTTTAAAAGAAGTTCACTTCACAAAAGAGCAGGCCAAGATTCTGACAAAAATTACGTAGCTGATATTCACATAAGCTCTCATGTAATATTTCTAGATTTATTGTCTATTAATGGGGTCATATTATGCCTTTTTTAAGATAACAATCTCCAGAATGTGTCTGTGAAATTTCAACTCAAAATACCTATCAGATCAATTATTATACAATTTTTGGGTGGAAGAAAAAAAAATTCATGAGTGTCTCTTTAAATTTAAATTAGCTCCCCGCCCACATTCCAAAAGAGGGCGGAGTCTTTACATCTCATGCCTCAGTTCCTCCTGCAACAACAAACAGAAACACTTCTAACTGACAGAATAACTTTCTGAAATACATTTTACTTCATAACTTTGCAAATCTTTTACATGCTCAAATAGAAACACTTCATCACACTTAATCATTAATTAAGAAATTCAACTACATAAATGACCTAATATTCTTACGTATACACTTATCTATTATCTCAGGTGGGTGGTGCTCATATTTTCATACTTCAGCCTCCACATCAAAGTTCCTGAAAGGAAAGGAGGTCAAGGTGCTCCAGGATTGGCCAGCCCAAACACCAGATATAAACATTATTGAGCATGTCTGGGATAAGATGAAAGAGGAGGGACTGTTGATAAATCCAAAGAATCTTGATAAAGGAGCCTCTGGAAGTCCTGCAAGAACGCTGTCTTTGCCATTCCAGATGACTTTAATAATAAGTTAATTGAATCACTGCAGAGATGTATGGATGCAGTCCTCCAAGCTCATGAAGTCATACACAACATAATTTTTTTCCCCCTCTGCACCATGGTTTATATTCTATACTGTTTTCTGTACTGTGGTTCTGTTAACTGACAAGACTTTTGTTTAAGCAAAGTCAGACCTTACTGTCCTAATTAAATAATAATAATAGTAATAAAAATCAAGTTATGATCATATTTTATTTAAGTAAAATATGCGTAATATAGAGGCCTTTGCCTTTCATTTAAGCCACTTTCGATACAAAATGATCAACAAGAAGTCAAGTTATTATTTGTTGTTCCTAAAACTTGGATAGGTGACAAGACATTTGTCAGGTGGTGTATAATTAGCTTAATTTAAGAACAATAGCAGTTCATGGGAGTTCTTTACAAGTGTTAAAGACTCAAGGAGTGTGCGCTTGAGTCTTGTATTAGCCCTCATCTGTAAATATTCACTGGGAATGACTTATTATAAGCAATTCAACAGCATTATGTGAAAATGACTGATAAAAGGCTTATTTATAGTGCTCTGGGAGGTTGATCATGAATGGATATGCTAATACACTACAAAAGGAAATTATGGAATGATAATTCAAACCTCTCCTTTGATGGCACGAAAATACACTCTTGTGCATTAATATTCATATTGCTCCCCTAATATTCGACTTATGCATAAGCATTTCATGCTAATTGGTAATGTGGCACTAAAACGATCTTCGCTTGCATGCACGCCAAAAGTAGCTCTTGAGTTCTGAGAAACTTTGTCTGCTTTTCGCTGCAAAATAAATATTGATAAATATATATTGCTTGCAAGCCTTTCTTATTAAAATGACTTTTACGCTCCTGATAAGTAACTTTTAAGCTTAGAGCATTAAGATTTTTTAAATATATATTTGTAACATTCTTTTCAGCTCACCAAGCTCATAAAAATGCTAACAATATATATTATTCAAATGCAAAATACTAAAAATATTAAATAATAAAAAATTCTAATGTTTATTATGATTTAAAATGCATTTTATTCCTGTTATTAAAAGATAAATGATAAATATTAATACATTCAGAAATCAGTCTTACTGTATATGATTAACTTCCTACTCAAGAAGCATTTCCTATTATTATCAATGAGTATGCTTACATGGACACTAATAATCCGACTTTAATACGATTAAGACAATACTCTGATTAAGAGTCTACCATGTAAACAGTGATTTTTGATTACCTTCATCCGACTAAAGTCCTTATCAAACTAATAATCGAAATAGAAATCGAATTAAGACATTTATTAAGGGAATTAAGGGTGTTGGGGTATTGGTGGCATGCATGAAATGATCCTAGATGAAAGTAAAACTGCTGAACTGCAGTCAAGGTTAAAAAATTAAAAATAAAACACCCAAAATTACATGAAACTCCGGAGGAAACGTGGATAGTGCCTGTAATCGAATTATGTGCTATAACGTGTAAAACGGGATCAAGAAAGGAACATCTAAAGAGCAACTCATGTAAATACCTTAATCATATTATTGTCTTATTTAGGTTATGGCAAATAATCAGATTATTGATGTCCATATTAACATAGTGAATATTGAAAACTGTGATATAATGCCATGCAAAAATGTTCATAAAAAAAAGATTCCTGGATATTTTTTTTATGTTGGCCAAAAAATTAGCATGTTGTTAAAAGCACGTGGATAGTATGTACTAGCAGGCGGTTAGCATGGATTTTGCATAAATTAGCACATGGCTATAGTATAAATTAGCACATTCCGAGTATAGTTGCTAGGCTTTGCTGGTGATAGTTGGATAGCCCTACAGACAGAAGAAGGTCTGAAGGTTGTGAACTGGAGGGATGCAGTTCAAATGCTCTGTGAGAAAGTTTCAACCCCTTCAATAAAAGCATAGGAGTTTATTCAGAATTTTAAAGTAATGTTTACAGAGTTTTTTGTGGTGAGTTTGACTGAAGTTGAGATGACTAGAAAAGTGTATTTGATTCAACCAAAACCGTAAGGCAGCAAGCATTTTTTACAGTGTAACATGATGAATCAGTTAAACATGATATAATTCATAAAATATTTTTGATTTGATTCTATTTTGATCATTCATTCATTCATTTTCTTTTCGGCTTAGTCCCTTTATTAATCCGGGGTCGCCACAGCGGAATGAACCGCCAACATATCCAGCATTTGTTTTACGCAGCGGATGCCCTTCCAGCCACAACCCTTCTCTGGGAAACACATTCATACATTCTCATTCACACACATACACTACGGACAATTTAGCTTACCCAATTCACCTGTACCGCATGTCTTTGGACTGTGGGGGAAACCGGAGCACCCGGAGGAAACCCACGCAACCACGGGGAGAACATGCAAACTCCACACAGAAATGCCAACTGGCCCAGCCGGGGATCGAACCAGCGACCTTCTTGCTGTGAGGCGAACGTGCTACCCACTAGGCCACCGTGGCGCCTCTATTTTGAACAAATAATTACAAATTGTAAAAAAGGCTGGGTTCCACACAATCACTTCATGTTTTCGCAACACAAATATATTAAGTTTGCGCAAACCGTTTTTACAAATTTAAGTGGATTAAACTTTAAAAAAAAGTTCTTCCTCCAAAAACCGCAAAAATTGTGTTGATTCAACTCATTTTAAATAAGTAGTTTGAACAAGCAGCTAAAGTCATTTTTTGAGTGCAGCCTTGACTGACAAGTCTATCAAAATCATTATGAAATCTTAATGTTGCCAAACTTTTGACCAATACAGTGTATGCCACTTTCCCTACATTCAACTCCAAATACATCAGTTCAAATCCCTACTCACGACCTCAATTCACAATCGATTGAAATTCAGCAGCGAAACTGAAATTTACAATCCAGTTCCCAATTCAATTCAGTAGGTGTTGCAGCAGAGCTATATTGTGAACTGTGCGCCGCATCCTATTTGTCGGAGGTGAGAGTTTAGATTGTCTCTGGCTGCGGGTCCTCTGGCCTCTGCGGTTTCCCTGTCACCTCATTTCTTATGAGTGTGTGTTGTTGGTGTTTTCTGGAACTCATCTCGCCAGCCCTGGAGGTTAATTGTCTCCAGCTCCCTCATGTCTCTTATTGATTAAGAGCGTGGGCAGGAGCGGCTCAGCTCATTGGCACCGATGCACATCCTCACCAAGAGCCAGAGTCCTAAACCTCATCACTCCAGGGAGGACTGTTCCATCCTGGGCTTGACCACGGGGACGTGAACCCCCTGACCACCGGCGGGACGGGCTGAACCGCCTGTGGAATTGCTCTAGGCTGGTCTTATTTGCTGTGAGGCCATGAATAAAATCATTCTTGGCCACAGTGGGCATAAAAGACGCTGCCCGCTGCTGCTGTCCTGCTCTGGCTGTGAAGCTGTCAATCTCTCCAAGATGACACTCTGTGACGGGTCTGTCCAAAACTGCTCCCTAACCACTATATAGTGCATTACACACTGGCAAAAAATTATTCAGTAGATTTACAAAAAAACTTTAGGGTACAGTTGAATTATTAGTCCTCCTGAATTATTAACCTCCCTTTATACACCCCCCCCCCCTCGTTTCCGTTTAATGGAAAGACGATTTTTTTCAACACATAATAGTTTTAATAATTAGTTTATAAATACTGACTTCGTTTATCTTTGCCACAATAACAGTGCATAATATTTTACTAGATATTTTTCCAGATTATTCAGCTAAAGTGACTATCAAAGGCTTAACTATCGGTTAATTAGGGTAATTAGGGTAATTAACCAAGTCATTGTATAACGATGGTTTGTTCTGTAGACCAGGGGTTCCTAAACTTTTCAGCCTGTGACCCCTAAAATAACAACTCCAGTGACTCGCGACCCCCACTATGCTCGGAGGTGGTTACAAACATACGAATATTGTACACAATGGTGCAAGCACACCAATAGGAACTATATAAGCATGAACATACTGACAGTGAACAGTCTAACAACCAAATGTTTTTTTATAGTGATTATTCATTTGTGTAATTCAATATTAGCTTTGCTTAATGAGAATGGCGGCAACAATGTTTACTGCACAAGACTATTCTTGGTATAATTTTGGAGAACACCACCTGGAGGTCATCGTGGGTAGGGATGGGATGATAACCTTTTTCAAGGTATACCGTGGTTTGGAAAAGTCAAGGTTTTAAAACCGCCAAAGTTTTCTCTAATACTGTTCCTAAGGTATGTGTAAGATTTTTTTCATTTATTTATTTTTTGTTGTTTTTTTTAGGACAACAGTATCTTCAGCAGAAAAATTATCCAAAGATGCCATTTTAAATTGTAAAGAATTCTGTGTTTTTGAACTAATGAAGACAGTAGAAGTCAATGATTTGTTTGAATTATTTAGCATGACATGTTTACTCCTCCAAAATATTTTAAATCTTTCAAAAAATAAAATATATTGTTTTCAAAAGGGAAAAAAGTTGTTGTTTTTTAGCCAGACATTTTAAAAGAATATATTTTAGCGCAGTAATCACAATACCGTGAAACCATGAAAGTGTGATATTTTTATCCAAGGTTGACATACCGCCAGAAATACTGCCTTAATTTTCAATATATGTGAGTGCCATAAAGGTGTCAAAGCTTAACATTGTGCCGTAAAATCCATCTTCTGCAACTAACGCTATTGCTGTGACGTTAGTCTAGTGTAATAACCCCAGGGGTCGCAGTCCAACGATGAAATTGATAGGCTGATGGCTTTTTATTTGCATGCTGTTCATTATGTAACAAATAGATAAAGTATATATGAAAAAATTTATAAGTCAAAAACTATTTTTATCTTCTGTAGGTCATGGATAAAATATGGCAATTCTTCTAGTTTAATCACCAAGCGACCCCCACTCATTGTTTCGTGACACCCAGGGGATCCAGACCCCCACTTTGACAACGACTGCTGTAGACAACCGAAAAACAACATTCCTTAACAGGGCTAATAATATTTTTTATTTTTTTTTTATTTAAACTACTTTTATTCTAGCCGAAATAAAACAAATAAGACCTTCTCCAGAAGAAAAAATATTATATGAAATACTGTGACAAATGCCTTGCTCTGTTAAACATCATTTGGGAAATATTTGGAAAAAAAAATTCACCATAGGGTCAATCATTTTGATGTCAACTCTATTTAGTACACACGCTTGTACATTTGTTTTTGTTTTTTGTCCCATTGTCATAAACTTTCTTCCTAGGACTGTACCATTAATTGAAAAAAGATTGTGATCTCTATTTGACCCCCTATGATCTTAAACCTCTGCTTCAAGTTTAGGAAAGAAGCATAAAGGCGGTCGCAAAAGTCTTCACAAGAAAGTCTACTTTAGAGCACAGAACCTGCATAGGCTGTGAATACCAGGTAATAAAGTTGTAAATAATGTTCAGTTTGTTGCACAGAGAGGCGCAGTGCAGCGCGGTTGCCTCACAGCAAGAAGGTCTTATATGCAATATTTTTACACTCACAAAGTAGTTACAATATTTAGACATGTACCATCATGACATTTCCTTCCAATCACTAATAGAACAATATAGAAAATCTTTGGACTTGTGTGGGAAGGACACCTGGACGAAACCCACACAAACATGGGGAGAACATACAAACTCTGCACAGAAATGCCAACTGTCACTGTCACCTCGCAGCAAGATGGTTGCTGGTTCTAGCCCCGGCTGAGTCAGCTGGCGTTTCTGTGTGGAGTTTGCATGTTCTATGTTCGTGTGGGTTTCCACCGGGTGCTCTGGTTTCCCACACCGTCCAAAGACATGCGCTATAGGTGAATTGGGTAAGCTAAATTGGCCATAGTATATGTGTGTATGTCCTGGTCTTCCAGGTTGGGGGTTGAGCATCAGACTAACGACCCACCTTCTAAAAATTAGACGTTACAACATACCAACATAGTCCTGCTATCATATCAAATATTAACTTCGATATAAACAGCCATGGGAGTAAGCACAGTAAGTACGTTGCTGCACAGAGTGATAGTTTGGGAGCTGTGCGGGAAGTATGATTAGTATACATGTTTTTTTTCCCTCAGAGTAACAGAAGCCATGACATGAGCGCACTTGAGATTGAAAGTGTACTGAAAAGTGCGCACATTATTTTAATAATCATATCGCATTTAAAAATGAGGATTACAACAAGCATTTGATATGTTTTTTTCATATCGAACCCAGAGTGTTCTGGATGAGAATAAATGTTTAAGTGTCAGTTTAACTACTCTAGCCTGTATAATGCTGAATATAATGAAAAGAAAATCTGATCATGACAAATGTCTCAATTTACTAGTGAAACAAAAGGGTCTAATAATGTTATCAATGACCAGATGCAAGCGTATGACTCAAACATAATAATTCAACTTAATTATGAATAGTGGTATTAGTATGTCAGCACTTTACTGTGCATTAATGACCAGGACAAATTTAAAGTCTACTCAAGTCCACCATTACAAGTATATAAAAATATAGCTATTTAACAAACAGCACCTACACATAGGTCTAATTTTATTATTGTTTGTTTTTTTATCATGCTTGAGAAATAACAATAACAATAGGCTACTCATATTAACCTTTTAAGAGTAATTAAAAAATCGTGATCTTTATTTTAAGCAAAAAATAAATAAATAAAAATTGTGATTCTCATTTTAGCCAGATTTGTACAGCCCTAGTCCTTCCTTTAAAGTGAAGTCAGCAAAGCTGTGATAGTCCTCATAAAATCCATACGAGAAGAAAAATGAATGGGAGAAATAGCAGGCCATGGGTGAAGTCATTCTCAGCCACAGCGGGCATGAAAGACCCTGCTAGCCTCTGCTGTCCTGCTCAGGCTGTGAAGCTGTCAATCTCTCCAATGTGACACTTTATGGCAGGTCTGTCATAGTTCATCATGCCTGATTGAGACACAGGACCCCTAGCGCACTTTATAGACAACACGTCTGAGCCTAAAATGTTTGTCGGGCAAAGGCAAAAAAAAAAAAGAAAGAAAGAAAGAAGACGCAACCCATAAGCACAGAAAGCGTTCCATCTCATTTTTTTTCCTTGAAAGAGGAGCGACCTTGCAGTAAATAAAAGAGAAATGCAATTTATCTTCTTCACGTTCAACATACTTGGGAGCAACCGACTGTCAAGGAAAAAATACAATCAAGTCGCAATGTTTTCCTTCCGTTCCATCTTTCAGGTTGGAAAGAATAGTTCATGCAAAAAATTGAAATTCTGTCATTATTTACTCACATTTTTTTTCTGTCGTTTATTTACTTGTTACAGAAATATGGGGACGGCTGAATAAACTGCAGAGGATAGTCTTAAAAAGTTAGTCATCAACTGTTTGTTCTTCAAGACTGCACACACTTTTTATAGTCACTTGCTATAAAAAATAAAAAAATATTTGTTTGAATAAAAAAAAATAAAAAAAGTTGCTACTATAGTAGTTGGTCACACATTATTTTGATGGTCCGTTAGTTGAATTAAGTTACATTGCATCTACATGCCAACTAATTCTCATTAGATTGTAGACTGTTAGGTTGGGGTTGGGTTAGGGTTAGACTAAGTGTAAGTTGACATGTACTTGCAAAGTTTCTTATAGTCAGTTAAATGTCTGTTGAAGGAGCAGTATCAGCAGATGTTAAGCAGACAGTCTACTAATACTCAAATGAACTATCAAAATATAGTGTTACTTAGAAGTTGAACACTGTTTTTGATTGATTGACATAAGGCTGAGCAAGATGTGATTGATTGTTGTTTTGCATTATTGTTGTTGTCAAATGGCAAAATAACAGCATATAGTTTTAGAAATAAAATAAAATAAAATAAAATAAAATAAAATAAAATAAAATAAAATAAAATAAAATAAAATAAAATAAAATAAAATAAAATAAAATAAAACAAAATAAAATAAAATAAAATATTTCCTTTCGTTGCTACATACCTGTTTCAACTTCTAATTTAACTGGTAAAGAAATTCAAGTTAATAATTTTTTATGTTATAAGTTAGTGCATTGTTTATTTACTTATTTCTGTATTAGTTAAAGAATTTAATTGTCAATGGAAAAAAATAAAAAGAGATCTGAAAGAAAATGAGGTTAAGTATTTATTTATTTATTTATTTATCTACATAAAGATCTAAAACAATATGAGGTTCCATTTGAATTCATGTTGTTCCGATCCTGGATGTTGTAATAAACAAATAATGGATATAAATAATTAAATGAAAATTATTTAATTAAAACAAACAAACAAACAAACAAACAAACAAATAAATAAATAAATTTCTAATTGATTTCCCAGAGATGGGTTGCAGCTGGAAGGGCATCCGCTGCATAAAACATGTGCTGGATAAGTTAGCGGTTCATTCTGCTGTGGCGACCCCAGATTAATAAAGGGACTAAGCCGAAAAGAAAATGAATAAATGAATGAATAAATAAAAGAAAAATTAACGAATGGATAAAAACAAACAAACAAACAAACAAACAAACAAATAAATAGAAGAAAAATGAATGAATGGATAAAACAAACAAACAAACAAATAAATAAACAAACAAAAATAAATAAATAATAACTCTGGGTGCTTCTGAAAGTATTTATTTGTTAATAACAAATTAAAACAATTACATAATTACAATAATTTTAATTTAATTTTTAAATTTGATTGTTTTCTAAGGAAAATAAATAACATCCAGGTTAGGAGCAAAATGAAGTTGAGTAAATAAAGACAACATTTTACATTTGGGATCAAATTCCCCTTTTCTAAAAACCAGTGAGCTGAATCAATCAGTACAAACATATAACTCCAGTACAGAATGTAGCACCTAAATTTCCAACGCCTGATCAGTGAACGGTATGATGAGTTTTCTCGCTTCATTCAGTCTCTTTATAAAGCTTTGCTCCCTGTCCACCCACTGCCATCTGCTAGACTCAGCTTTGGACACACCACTTGGCATTTTGTCCACGTTGGCAGCTCAAAGTTGCAATAACCAATCCGATCCTTACAGTTGTCATGAGAAAAAAAAACACTGTCGTATATAACAGTGACAAACATGACAAGTGTGTTTGTGTGTCACGACAGAAGCAGCTTTAAAGACATTACTGCCATTCAAATGGAATAACTGTGAAACTGTGATTCACGGTTGGGGGTCCACTATTATACAACATGCCTATAAACAAGAAGTTACAAAATACAGAGTCATTTACATTTCAGATGCCACATGGCCAGCTCTTCCAACAAAAATAAACTGACAGAATATTACAAGCCATTTAACAGGAGTTTTCTGTAGTGAATACAGCCGGGATGAGAACAGGAAAGCCACTTGTCCAATCAAATTAGTGGAGTGAAAATAACTACTCACACAAAGAGCAACCGCTGGGTTTTCAAAGTAAAAAGTCTGATAAATGTGATGAATCTACCTTTACAGACTGATTATTTGTGCTTTTGTTTAACCCATCTGTAAGCCAATTATGTTTAACTGTCTGGTTTAGCTTAGCTACCAAATCTGACCTCAGAAGACTACGTCGAATAGTTCGGACTGCTGAGCGAATCATTGGTACAACCCTCCCTACTCTCCAAGAACTGTACTTATCCAGAGCGAGTAGAAGGGCTGCCAGAATCACTCTGGACCCCTCACACCCAGCACACTGCCTCTTTGAACTGTTACCTTCTGGTCGACGCTACAGAGCACTGCGCACCAGAACAGCCCGACACAGAAACAGTTTCTTCCCTCGAGCGATCCATCTCATGAACACTTGATGATAATAATCGTGGAACCAACACCACTACTGCTGAACACTCTTACACACACATACACTTATTTAACAACACACTTTACATGCCATTTGCACATAACAAATACACTTGTTACACACACATACACTTATTTAACAACACACTTTACATGCCAATTTGCACATAACAGCTGCACATATAATGTTGTATATAGTAATACACCTGTACATACACTTGTCCATTTGTATATTTGCATTTAACACTTACTTCTATTTTTTTGAATATATTTATTATCTGTTTTTTGTCTTGTCTCTGTAATTCTGTTGCACTGTAGAAGCTCTGTCACAAAAACAAATTCCTGGTATGTGTGAACATACCTGGCAATAAAGCCCTTTCTGATTCTGATTCTGATTTAATAGTGGAGCTACAGCAGGAAAATTTACATTACCCAAGATGCTTTGCTAAACTGCACCAATCAGAGAGCTGGAGTGAGTATACTAAACCAAAAGATATGCTTAGTCCTCTATTCTCTTAACATACTTACATATTTGTATAAACATGCATATATTGCAGTAAACTTTAAGTATTTATAATTTCTATAGACAGAACCAACAACTTCATCACTACATTTTGTTATATTTCTCAATTTATTTTCAGACCATGTCATTCACAGCACTATAAGCTCGTTTTTTTGTCTTTTTGGTTGGTTCTCATATATATATTTGATTCAAATCACTTTCCCAGACCAAAATTATAAATGGAGGACTCACCAAGCCAATGTTCTCCTGTAATCTTGCCAAATCCTTCACGATAGGCTTCCCAGTCACGGAAAAAGTTAACCGAGCCATCTTCTCTGCGTTGAATCACCTGAATAAATAAATAAAGAGTTAAAAATGTCACAACTACCCATTTAAATACTTAAAAAATATCAAAACTACAGCATGTCTATGAACCATTATATAGCCGTAAAAGGTATGATTGTTTTCTGCAAAGATTTAACCAAAAACTCAATAACTTTACACTCCCAAATAAGTTACAATATTTAGAAATGTACAATCAATCAATCAATAATAATAATAATAATAATAATAATAATAATAATAATAATAATAATAATAATAATTAACGTTAATACAATTATAATTACATTTACATTATATAAAATCTTACTTACATCGTTTATATTATTATTTAATTTATTCACATCTGAAAAATGTTGATTTCAAACAAAATAAGGGATCATAAAAATATTTAATTCTTATAAATTCAGCATATATAAACATATGTTGTGTAAAAGCTGATTCAAGACAGAACTAAATGAAGAAAATATTTTCAACAAAAAAAAATCTGAGATTATTTAAAATTAATGCATATTGTAGTGTCCCCAAATATACATAAAATATATTTGATTTAAACAATAATTTAGTTATATAATTATATAATTTAATAAGTTACATAGTTAAATAATAATTATCAGATTATCTCTATTGGTCAGTTAATAGTCGCTGGCATTCGTCTGTATTTTAAGATGTGTGTACCTATCATTCACATTTAAGATACCTTAAATATGAATACATTAACACTTAATAATGAATTTACAAGTCATTTGTTCACTCATTCATTAATTTTCCTTTGGCTTAGTGCCTTATTTATCAGGGGTTGCCACACACATATTCCAGCATGCCCTTCCAGCCGCAACCCAGTACTGGGAAACACCCATACATTCTCACAATCACACACATACACACTCATACACTACATACACCAATTTAGTTTATCCAATTCCCCTATAGCACATGTCTGTGGACTGTAGGGGAATCCTGAGAACCTGGAGTAAACCCCCGCCAACACTGAAAGAACATGCACAGAAGTGCCAACTGGCCCAGCCGGGACTTGAACCAGAGACCTTCTTATTGTGAGGCAATCGTGCTAAGCAATGAGCCACAATGCCGCCACAAATCAAACAATTTTTAATGTTTAATACAGTACTTAAAAGTGCACTAAATGATGCTGATATTTGTTGAAAGCACTAAAGCCTGCCCATAACCCAACAAGACCTATACCTTTTTGATATTCTACCATAGTAATCAGACACGCCCCTTACTTCTGATTGGATGCAAAATTGTGTTTTGAAATGCTTGTTTGAAATACTGTATTGTGCGCCATCTACATAAAAACACACCTAGACTATGACAACGCCATCTAGGCAGACCGCACACCTACTGTAGTTTTAGAACACAACTACTTTCTTTCCATTTCATTTCCTTATGTCAACCCCCTGCGCACTACAACCTAAAGCCAGCAAGATAATGAATCCTAGTGAAAGCTGATTGAGTCTCTAGGTAGCGAACACACTTGTCTCTTTCCCGCAGGTAGTCGCTTTGTCTTTGGTATGCAGATGTATTCTTTACTCTGCAAGAAATGAAGGGGAAACATGTAAATGGAGTGGAGAAGGAGATTTCAGGAGTGTGTGCGGAGGGGTCTGGTCCTCCAGGGAAAGGTGACGCACACATGGAATTCAAAGTGAAATTCAGACACTAATTGACTCCTGATCCCTTTATAGAAGATTAATCAGGCAGGCGGTGGATCAATGGCTGTTGAAAATGCCAGCAAAGGAGAAGTCCTGCCACCAATGTAAATGAGCCAAGCAGAGTGCCCTTCTCATATGCCAAGAAGAAAAAGCGGCAGCCTCCGAGGACAGAACCCCGAGGAACACCCTCGCCTAAAACAGGATCAAACATCCTGCCCACTCGAGGAAATCCACCTCCGTACCTCAATTAGAAATAGTACGTTCATTTAAATGTTTATGAGATGGCAGAGATGCCAAGGGGATTGTTCCGAATAATGCTGGATATATATTCAAAGATTTGTGAACGTGTGTGAGCTTAAAGGAACAGTTCATCCAAAAATGTTAATTAGCTGATGGTTTACTTACTTACTTACTCACTTCTCCCAAAGCTTTATGGGTTTATTTCTTCGGTTGAACACAAAACAACAGTATTTTTTCCCCTAAAATTTGTAAAATGGCTGATATTAATAGATTTTCATTGATTAATTGATTAATTGATTAATTTGTTCACTCATTCATTCATTCATTCATTCACTCATTCATTCATTCATTCATTTTCTTTTCGGCTTAGCCCCTTAGTCCCCTATTAATCAGCGGTTGCCACAGCGCAATCAACTGCCAACATATCCAGCATGATTTAAGCATGATTTAACCTTCCAGCCAGAACCCAACGCTGGAAAACACAGCTTATCTTTGAAAAACACAGTCCCTCCCATGACGTCTAAAACCACAGATCCTGATGTCATGAACACGCACCTTAAAGATGACAGTAGACAACCCACTAGATCATGTCATTCGGCAGTTAAAAAACTTTCATGTACTTTATAATACTACAGTTCTGAATGAAAAACTTTCAGGGTTGTAGCAAGCAAAACTTTTCATGTGCAATATTTCATGCATGCAAGGATCGCTGGTCTCACTCTCTCACGCGCTTTATCCTAAAGCGACCCTGCTTAGTGGTTGGCCGGCATGGGTGCAGGAATTACACTTATTACTAAGCGATACTTACATGCCATTTCAGACCAAGTATTTGCGTCACAGGTTGTCATTGTTCAAAACTGAACCAATTTGATGTGAATATAAAAACAACGTCACCTCAGTGAAGCAGGCTAGGCGGAATAACGCTATTTACTTATGTTTTGTTGTTAGACTAAATAAAAATCTACATTATAGATGCTGTAAAAGGTCCCTTATTAAATTGAAGTCACATCAATTGTACGGCGGAAGATTTCAATGGCTGAACAACACCATGCATATAACTCATTCGTAAAACAACACGATCTATATAAGCTTTGCGTGACTAAAATAGTTTTCAAATGTAAATTTACCTGTCTAACAGAAATACTTCAGCCATGGTGTCATCTTTCCTCCAGCAAGCGAAAGTATTGATTACTCCAATATTGATTCAGAATTTTAAAAAGTTTAGATTCAGCATTTGTTTTTACCGCTGTCATTTTCTTGTGTGCACGTCATGAACGCTGCAAGTCTAATGATGTTACAGCTTGACATTGCATGAACGTTCACACTATGAGATGTTGAATTTTTTTGGTTGCCATACCTGACGAATAAATGTCAATATTTTATGTCAATATGATGTTGGCTCGATGTTGGATTTTGGTCACTTTCCAACACAACCTAAAATCAACTAAATATCAATGTCTGTCTGTCTGTCTGTCTGTCTGTCTGTCTATCTATCTATCTATCTATCCATAACATCGACAGTACCTATAGTATGTATGTATGTATGTATGTATCTATCTATCTATCTATTGTATCAACAGTACCTATAGTATCTATCTATCTCTATCTATACATCTGTCTGTCTGTCTGTCTGTCTATCTATCTATCTATTGTATCAACAGTACTTATAGTATCTAGCTATCCATCCATCCATCCATCCATCCATCCATCCATCCATCCATCCATCCATCCATCCATCCATCTATCTATCTATCTATCTATCTATTGTATCGACAGTACCTATAGTATATATCTATCTCTATCTATCCATCTGTCTGTCTGTCTGTCTGTCTATCTGTCTGTC
>CAIGQQ010035257.1:5292453-5310712 GCA_903798035.1 Danio albolineatus | reverse complement strand
TCTGTCTGTCTGTCTATCTATCTATCTATCTATCTATCTATCTGACATCTAATGATATCAATATGACATCTATCTCTCTATCTATACATAGCCTTATAGTCAGAATGCAGCTCAATATGGTCATCATCCAGATGTCATAAAGAAGCACTGTGTGTTCTGCTCCTGCTGTTGTCTTCCCCTGTACATCTATTTCTGTTAGCCTAATTCTGGAGCCACACTCCAGCTGATGTGTCCCGAAAGCAATTTCTCCAGTTACAATGAATGTCCAATGCCAGAGGAGCACACAACAGCAGACGCGAGTCCTTCCACGCAGATGAGTCTCCGCTCCGGGTCTCTACATGAGGCCTGCAGCACTCAAACACTTCATCTGATGGACTAACGCAGATGGATGACCTTGTTCCACAAGAGACGAGATGCGTTTCACTTTCACAATCGCCAAAGAAGTCTCAGTTTAGCCAGAGAATGAGCAGAACAATCAGAGTTCTCTTGAGACAGCCTTAGAGAAGATGTAGTATGGCGGTATAAGATATAAAATATCCTCAGGTATCCTCAGAATGTAGAGTTTCAGCTAATTGCACACAGATTATTTATTTTAGCTTGTCAAATTTGTCACTATTTGGGTTTGAGCAACAATATGGTGATTTTGTGTGTTCCTTTAAATTCAAATGAGATGTAGCTTTCTAAAAGAGGGCGGAGCCATTGAGTTCATTGCACACTTATGCCATGTCCCAATTTGCATACTTATACTATGTTCTAAAAGTGCAGCTGAAGTCTGAATTAATTAATAATAATAATTCCTTACATATATTTAGCACTTTTCTAGACACTCAAAGCGCTTTAGAAAACTCTAGACTCACTACAGTTTGACAAATTTTGAAGCTGTTGGACAACATAATGTACTTTTGAGTTTTTTTAGGTGAGAATGTAGTTGTTTATATTGCAAATATGCAGTTTATTTAAAAGGATAGTGCCTATTTTAAATATTTACAATTTTGGAGATCGGTGGACATCAGCCTGTCATACTGAGCAGAGCAAAGACGGTTGCGCCACAAGATTGTGACAGAGATGGCATAATAAGTCCTTGGAGGAGAAAAACTTAGCATTTTCTTTTCATATTTCAAACTACAGCTCAATAAATCATTACAAAACAGGTAAGTCACATTCTTAGTCGATTTCTCTCTTTTGTATGTTGTAGTGTTGTATTTATGCCATAGTAAATACTAGTGTAATATAAAAACTAGTTGTAGTAATGCCATAGTAAATACTAGTGTTGGCTTTGGCTTTTTCAGGGTTATTTATTGTGATCTCCCGATTGCAAATTGAGAAATACTGGGAAATATTGGCCCTTTTGTGAATTTTGTTTTCTTTTTCAAATATTTCCCAGATGATGTTTAACAAGAAATTTTTCAGAGTATTTCCTATAAAAAAATTCTTCCAGAGAAAATCCTCTTTGTTTTATTTCAGCTAGAATAAAAGTAGTTTTTCATTTTTAATATTTTCAGCCTCCTTTAAGCAATGTTTCTTTCAATTGTCTACAGAACAAACCACTGTTATACAATCATTTGCCTAATTACCCTAACTTAATTAATTAATCTACTGTAGTTAAGCCTTTAAATGCCACTTTAAGCTAAATACTACTATCTAGAAACATATCTATTAAAATATTACGTACTGTCATCATGCCAAAGATAAAATCAGTTATTAGAAATTAGTTATTAAAAATATTCTGTTTAGAAATGTGTTGAAATCTTCTTTCTGTTATACAGAAATTGGGGAATAAAATACACAGGGGTAATAATTCAGGAGAGCTAATAATTCTGACTATACTAATTCGGACATACTACTTCCTCTTTAATGAATCATTACATTGCTTGTTATGTCTCCTGTCAATCATTTCGACACACCATCCACATTTCTTTTATATTTAATTACCTAACATATTGAAGTTTCAGCAGCAGCACTAGCAAGTTAATCTGCCATGAAATCTCCTCAGGTCTTTGGATAGTTCTGCATTCAGAAGTGTTCAAACAAGTCTTTAAATAAGTTCACAAAAAAATATAACGTGGAAAATATCCTTTATATATTTTGTTCAGTTGGCTAGATATTAATTAATAACAATTCAAACAACTTTACCAAAGCTTACCAAAACCTTTTTGAGAACTTTACCATACCTCTAAACTCGACGGTTGGTCTCGCGGATCCGCCATGTTTGTAGTTAATTTATTAACCCCCCACCCCCTCCCCCCGTTTATATATGGATTGTTTTGCACTTCTAAGAGAAATAGTAGAGATTCATTGAACAATGGTTTGCTGTTAAATACACAACCCAGGCTCATTACGGATACATACCCAGATCTACATTTCTAGGGACAGCGCAATATGTAACTGGAGGTACGTCTGCTTGCAGTTTTTGTTTTTGCAAATTCAAAGGTCGCTGTGTATGCCTTTTGATGATCTTGACGTCCTTTTCTCACTTAAATCCACTAGAGGCCACAATACACACTTCAGCCGCCCAGGCCAGCTAGCTGTCGACTGACTGACCGACTGAAACATTCACCACCCTGTCCCATTAACCCAACCAATAGTGTTTTCAGAAGCAATCTAGAAAAAAAGCAATCACGGCTGCGTGATTTCACCACGTTTTCAGCCTGTTGTTTCTTTCTTTTTTTGATTTTGTTTTACCTGGATTATAGAACCATTCTTCATCTGACTCCTTAGTCACAGTCAACTCAGCCTCGCTTACCAAATCCATCAACGTACATGGTGAGTTACAGGGCAAACTGGTAACACCAGAACGGCCGTCCACATAAAGGTAATTGGTCAGCTGTTAGCGCTAAATTGGACAGAAGCTGCCATCGGCGTCATACCACCCCACAGCGTTAATTTTAAAGACGAAATTAAGCCATATGTACCTCTGGCTACATAATTAGCGCCCTCCAGAAATATAGACAGGGGTACGTATTCACAATGTGCCTGTGTTGTAAATACAGCAACAAAACATTTGTAATATTTATTACAGAGACTTCTCTAGCTGTAACATCAAGTCAACAGAAATGGCTGATGCTAGGGCACCATATGTGGAAACGTGCAGATTAAGGGGCGGTAATATCTAATAACCTTCCCTTCCTATGCCAAAATCTGAGTGGCTTGTTTTTCTCATGATTCCAGAGAAATGCGCACCAAAACAAACATACTGAGTTGTCCTTTTCACAATTTTTTGGTTCGGTAGATGCACCGGGGACCCAAATATAGCACTTAAAAGTCAGATTCTGTCCTCTTTAAGACTCGTCTTGTTATCTCTTAATTATCTGCGCTTTGATTTTCAGCGCTTCGGCAGCCAGCACACAGCGAGGCCCGGGGGAGTTCAAAACACCTCTAGCGATCTGGTAAAAATTAATAATTGTTTGCAAAGGCTGAACCTCCCTCATAATAGCTGAAGTATTTCATTTTCAGCCAGTCAGTGTCAGAGAGGACACATGTGAAAGATTAAAAGGGAAGAATCAGACTTGTGTTGAATATTCAGAAATGATGGAGTGCTTTGCTCCCTTGGGCGAGTTGGATTACGAATTTATTTCAGCGTTTTGAAGCCGGTGGCTAGTTTTAATTCTGAAGGAAAAGAAAAAGAAGCGTGAGTTTGTTGGTCTAATAACAGTTCTGTAATGTCTGATTTATCTTCAGGAGGGCAGGTAATGACCTCTGTAATTTCTCAGGAGATATCCTTTGTAATCCGCCTCGTTTTTCATTGTTTTGCTCTGGTGTTTGGTGTTGAGAACTAATTCAATTGTTCACAGGATAACCACAGGCCAGATAAGACATTGGGGAGACTAGGACTGGCTGCCACAGCTTTCGCACTACAGAAAATTTTTCGAAGGAGGTTTATTTTAGAAATATATTTTCGATATATAGGCACATAAAACTCTTGTCGACACCAAAAGAAAAAAGAAAAAAATCTACTCTTCTATGGAAACTGTTTATCTATAAGTATTACTGAAATATTGCTGACAATAAATGTTGCCTTTGCAAAATTTAAGGTCTCATATTTCAATTCTAAAGAAAAAAACACCCACAAATCACAAGCTATGGCTGATTTCTGCTAAAATATACAATCATACAACTATTAAATATATACTGTATATATATAAGTTGCCACAATAAACCTGATATAAAAAATTAAATAAATAAATAATCTGATGATAATAATAATAATAATAATAATAATAATAGAGCGTGGGTGCCACGGTGGCGTAGTAGGTAGCACGATCGCCTCACAGCAAGAATGTCGCTGGTTCGAGCCTCAGCTGGGTCAGCTGGCATTTCTGAAGTTTCCCAGTGATGGGCTGCAGCTGGAAGGGCATCCGCTGCATAAAACATATGCTGAATAAGTTGTCGATTCATTCCGCCGTGGCGATCCCAGATTAATAAAGGAACTAAGCCGAAAAGAAAATGAAGGAATGAATGAATGAATGAATAGTAGAGCGTCACAGTGGCGCAGTGGGTAGCTCAATCGCCTCACAACAGAAAGGTCGCTGGTTTGAGCCTCTGCATTTCTGTGTGGAATATCAATATTACTTTAATAATAACAACTATAGAATCAGAAAGAGCTTTATTGCCAGGTATGTTCACACATACGAGGAATTTGTTTTTGTGACAGAGCTTCTACAGAATTACAGAGACAGGACAAATAACAGATAATAAATATATTTTAAAAATAGAAGTAATATTTATGAATATATTATTATTATTATTATTATTATTATTATTACTATTTTTTAAATTATTATTATAAAATAGGGATTTTAGCTACCGCAATACATTAAGATTATCACCAATAAAAATGCAAATAAAATAAAAAATACAAACACATAAGAATTTTAACAGCAATAAACAAAAAATTAAACGCAGAAAAATATTTCATCACTATCTGCAAAAACGCAGATATCCAACACAAATAGAAAGTGTTTTGACCAAATGCTCTGAAATCACATTTGATCAAGATCACAGCCAATGACAAAGAGCGCTTAAAATAAAACCCAGCTACAACACGAGGTCATCTATGAATGAGCCGCCTACACCAGATCAATACAAAAATACTTTATCCACAAAGTGACAGCAAAATGTGAAGAAGAAAAGACCTTTTATTTGAAGAGAACAAAACAGCTAAAACTACCATGAACTTCAACCTATATTTTATCAACTTATCAAAATATAAGAGTAATATTACTCCTTTGGCCTTTACATGCTATTTTGAAACTGCAGAAACAACAAAACAATCGAATCTCATGCAACCAAAATGTCAGAAATTAGCCAGATTAAGCCAGTAGCCTGATAAATCTAAAGACAACACTCATGTGTTTGTGAACACTGAACAATTGCTGTTTCCATCCACCAATCTGTCTATTTTTTATGCACATGCCTTTATTTTTTTGAGCAGTGTATAAAAATGCTTAATGGATATGCCACGTTGCGCATAAAAGTTGAAAACTTGTATAAAAGAACATATGCACACAACCGAGCAGGGTAAACTTTTTATCCAATTAGAAAAATGCATAATCTACGATGAAAACACATTCACCAAAATAAATTTCATCATGCAAGTCAAAAAAGTCATGTGACATATATAGCAGCATATTTGTTCCAATAATGACATATCGTTCTACTGTAAGTCCACACATTTACAATAAATGACAATAAACTTGACTTGAACTTGACTTGATATTGTTTAAAGGGATAGTTTACCCAAAAATGAAAATTTCCCACTTATACATTTACCCACTTTTTTCCTTTACGTTAAAGAAGATTTTTTTTACTGAATCTATGGTCTAATGGTGATTTATATCATGAAAGTAAATGGGGACAGGGTTTTTCAGATTAAAAATAACAACTCAGGCTCATTATTGATCTGTAACCCTATATACATTTCTGAAGAGCACCAAATATGTGCCAGAAGGTATAAAACCAACCGAAAAAAGAAAAGCCCCCTGATTTTTACCTTGTTTTCAGATTTTACCACATGTCTGTTTAGGACTCATAACCTATTGTCGCGGTCAACTCCTCTTTACATCTTAAGTCTGCCGATGTATGCTGCAAGCCGCTGGACAAATTGGCAACAGCAGGAAAGCCATCCATACAGTGGTAAACAGTCAGCTGCTAGCGCAAAAAGATTAAATGCATAATTCGCCATCTCCAGAAAAGTACTACAAGTGCTACATTTTCAGAATGAGCCTATGTTGCAAAATAAACAAGTCCAAATTAATAGCCATGCTTTCTGAGGTATGAAGTGAAACGATTGGTTAGTAAAAGAAATTGAACATTTTTACAAGATTATTAGCTTTCATCCACAGCCTGATCAAACACATTTCTTTTTTTTACCATTTGCAAATGAAGTTAGCTTGTAGTTCTGTTGCTCTGATGACGAAAGCGCATTATTAGGATGCTCTCAACCTCGGTTGTCATTGGATCAGATCGTCTTATTTGGACTTGTTATTTTTATCTACAAAACCCAGCCCTATTCCTTTGTATATCTGCACTTCTTGTGTGTATCTTGTTGAATAGGGATGAACAGTTAATCGAAAAGTAATTAAAATCAACAATCAGAACTGATAATCGATCTAATTTTCCCAGGTCAATTTTTTCAATCACTTTCCTTGTGGGTGTGGAGTCACGTCACCCTGCTCTGTTAAGGGTACTTTATATTTCCACGTCGAATGCATAGTCGGGTGCAGCCTTCGTGTGGTCACAGATGTGTGCACCTTAAAAACAAACTACACGTCGCACATTTGAAATACATTGACTATGATTGGAAGCTGCGCCAGAGACCACATATTTTCCATTACAATAAAATTATTATTTACATTAAAATCTGTTTATAGAAGATGCAAGAAATGCGCTGTTTAAAATATTATTTACAAGATATACTGTACAAGAGTTATTTTATTTAGAAAAGATACCGCTTATTTTCAAACTTTAATTTAAAAAAAAAAATTAAAATAATTTATTTTGTTTCTAAACGTTATTTATTTTTTTATAAGAAAAAACTGACTGTTTGTTTTAGGTAATGTGTGCTTGAATTTCAGTTGCTCAAGGTTAATGTTCAATAAATAATAATAGACAGTAGATCAGGCATGGGCTGGTGTAAGTTTCTGACGGTATGATAACCTTGGATAAAAATACCACGGTTTCACGATTTTACAGTATTGTGATTACTGCCCTAAAATAAGTTATTTTTATACATCTGGAAAAAAAAACAAACAAAAAAAAACCTTTTATAACATTTAGAATATTTTAGAACAATAAACATGTCAGGCTAAATAGTTCAAATAAATCATTGACTTCTGCTCTCCTCATTAGTTTCAAAATCACATATTTGCATTTACCTTGGGAACGGTAAACCAGAACATTGTAGTGGTATTAAAACCTTGACTTTTCCAAACCACAGTAAACCTTAAAACAGGTTATCGTCCCATGCCTGTAGTCAGGGATGGGCAGTATAAATGATACATATATTCATTATTTTGTAATTTGTATTTCATGGGGTTTATGAAAATGCGTTAGTATTTTATATTAAAATACTTTAGTGTCTTGTATTTTTGTGTTTTAAAATACTGTAAAATACCTTGTAAGAAATCTACATGATGACATCATAAAAATGGGGCGTCAGATGGGTGCTTTCTCAGTTATTAGCCTAGACTTGAGATCTGAACAGAAAATTGATTAAGAATGTGGTCAATGCTTAGAGTATGAATGGAAATTATGCAACACATGAAGGGTTCAATTGTAACGATCTAGGCGCAGAGTCTAAAGCGCATGTCACAAAGCATTAAGAGCCCGTCTGAATCCACTTTTGCTATTTTAAGGACAGAAAAATATGGTTTGCGCCACGGTGCTTGGTCTAACAGGGTCGTGCTTATTCTTTTAATGAGTTCTGGGTGTGTTTTGAGCATAACGTACATTAAACCAATCAAAATAGCAACTCGCCAACAATGCGCCTTAACACACCTCCTTTCTAGACCGGAACACCCGTGAGTCCACACAGTGGCCCAATTAGATCCACTATTTAAACAACACGACGCAAAACGGGAAATTTAAGGTTGTGCTGGTCTGAAAATAGCAACATGTCGCGGCAAACACATCTTGCGTCTTATTGCGCTGGGTGTATGATAGGGCCCAAAGAAAATAACTGACAAATGGCATGGGTAGATCAGAGAAGATCTTAGAGAGTTTTTCTACAGGTGGTTTGTTAAGCCCACTCACCTGTGTGAGGTACACTTAGAATTTATAGTATTTTGGGGGTTGTCAAATGGAAACTTTAGCCTAAACTTCACTGACACATTTTGTTCACATCTACTGACTATAAGAGTAATGTGGCTGCTTTAGGTAAACAGCCTCTGCAAGCTTTACGGCTATAAACGCTGCAGCAGTGTGGGCTGTTTTTCACCCCAGAGTCGCGAGGTATACTGGCAGGTTTGGTTTCATATTGCTGAGAGCAGAGAAAACAAGCCTGCTGCAAAAAATAACTGAAATCAAATCATGTTGTTCGCTCATATTCCCCATTGAGACCCCTCCCGCAGCCAGCAGTTGCACAACAGACCATTGGTAACAATCTGCTGGGCTGGAACGAGAGAAGACATTCGGTGCCAGAAAACATGGCCTCCTCCTGTCAGTCTGACAGAAAACAGAGGCTGACCACACGTGGGGCAAAGGGCTGGAGGATTCGACAATGCTCTCCCCAAGGGCTGTCAATCAGGCCGGGTATAAACGTGTGGCGTCTGCGGCTCTGCTTGTGCTGGCAGAGGGTCAGATTGTGTGCCACAGATGTGTCCTCTTTCTAGTGCACTGACAAACTGATGGTGGCCATACATTGCATGACAAGCTCAATCAGTTCATTTGATCATATGTGTGATGAGGTCTAGTTTAAGGTGCCAGAAAGGGTTTAGATACATTTAGACACAAAGTAACATTTAAAAATGTTATTATGGAATAAATAATTGGGTAATACTTTAGTTTGAGTAACAATTCACACCATTTACTGGCTTATTGCCTAAATATTATTAAGATATTAAGTGTTTACAAGCACTTACTTGTATAAAGTATGATATTATTTTACATCCCTAATCCAACATAATGCCATAACCGAGTAGGGTCTGTCTGCAGACTGCAAGACAGGGGTGTAACATGAAGGGCCGTAACTTGTAATTCATTAGAGGTGTAACTTGAAGTTGTGGAGACCCACATCAAAACTATGTTGTCAGCAAGATGGCGCTGTACATGAGTTATTAATGTCTACACCTACTCCACACCTAAACCCAACCATCATAGTTGTTAATGTCTATACCTACTCCACACCTAAACCCAACCATCACAGTTGTTAATGTCTATACCTACCACAACCCTAAACCCAACCATCATCGTTATTAACGTCTACACCTTCCCCAAACCTAAACCCAAACATCATATTTATAAATGTCTATACCTACCCCAACCCTTAACCCAATCATTACAGTTATTAATGTTTACACCTTCCTCAACCCTAAGCCCAACGGTAAACCCAATGGTAAACCCAATCACAGCAGGCGACACCAGATGTGCCGCTCGACGACGCACCACGCTGCGCAGTGCCATGCATTTTAGAATTATAAACATATATTTCTATCAGTATACACACACACCGGTGCTGCAAGCCGGTGACTGTCCGCGGCATCCAGCTACAACTCAGGACTCATATTATTATATTATATTATTATATTATATTAACTATTATATAATAGTTTCATATTAAATAACAATGTGCTAAATGAATGAATATTACAATATATGAAATGAATTGGTTGTGGATAAATTTGGAGAAAACTCATGAAAACATTTGGTGAAAATGTTCTCTGGTAAGTATTTCCGCCATCTTGCCAACATCTTGTTGTGACGTCTCGCATGGTTCAATAGGATTTCGATTACTGCAAGTTACGCCTCTGTAACATACTACAAGTTACGCCCCTTCATGTTTCCACCCTTGTCTTGCAGTCCACAGTCATATTCACTTGCCATAACGTAACTAAGACCTTACTAACTATTAATAAGGAGCAAATTAGTAGTTTATAGAGCTAAAATTCTTAGTTAATGGTTTGGTAATAGCATGAATTGTACAATAAAATAAAGTGTGACTGTACTATAAAGTGTAATAACTGATTAAACCAATTTTAAAAAGAGCTGAAGTAAATGTTTTAAGTACAACATTAAAATAATAACTTTTTTAAAATAATAAACAAAAAATACTGTTCAGATAAGTGATATTTTGATAGAGCTTTTGCAGTTTTTATGAATTGTTTTAATTATTTGTCTATACATTATTTGTATTTATTTTTTTTAAATCTATATGTAATTCACATTGTATTATTTATTTTTACATTTAAGACATTATCAAAGAACAAACATATACACAAAGCTTGTGACGTCACTAGGGACCAACTAGGGACCGCGGGCCCATGGTAACTTTGATTTTGCCTGCCATCCCATCTGAGAAGAGAGATAAAATGATGGAAATGGTTTCAAGATTGTCAATTCAAATTTAACGAAACCCTTTGTTTGTTTATTTAATTGTTAAAAGCTAACTGAAATTAAATGTTTCAATTAAATGGTTTACATTAATCATATTTTGTTTAAATGTAAATACTATCACACGACAATGCAGGAAATTTGGTCAGGCAAATCAGGTCAAAGGCAGATTCTTCTTGACTAGTGTGTTCACCATAGAACTCCACTGTGATTGTTTATGTTTTTATTGCATTCATTCATTTTCTTGTCGGCTTTAGTCCCTTTATTAATCCGGGGTCGCCACAGCGGAATGAACTGCCAACTTTACCAGCATTTGTTTTACACAGTGGATGCCCTCTCAGCTGCAACCCATCTTCGGGAAACATCCATATACACTCATTCACACCCATACACTACAGACAATTTAGCCTACCCAATTCACCTGTACCACATGTCTTTGGACTTGTGGGGGAAACCGGAGCACCCGGAGGAAACCCACGCAACCACGGGGAGAACATGCAAACTCCACACAGAAATTGACCCAGCCGAGGCTCGAACCAGCGACCTTCTTGCTGTGAGGCGAACGTGCTACTTACTACGCCACCGTGGCGCCCTGTTTTTATTGCAATAAGTTATAATTTAAAATGCTATACTGCATTAGATAATACATTTTGAAGTAATGTTTTTAATTTGTTATAAAATGTTATGAAATAAATTATGAAATTACCCATGGCAACTTTGATGTAATTTAGTTTGGTATATTTACCTTTGGGCCCATTGCTCTTAATGATATTTGGTTTTTGGCTCTTCATGCGAAAAAGTTTGGGCACCCCTAATATAAATAATCAGAAAACGTGTCATTTAAAGTATTTTCTGTAAGCCATGCAAAACATGCTTTTTTTAAAACTAAAATATACTGAAGGCTAAATATGTATCTCATAAATTGCTCAGTTTAAGGAAATATGTTTTTCAAATTGAAATACATCCTGTTTAAAGCTTCAATTGCAAAAACAAATGATTACAAGATGTAATTTAAGCAGCAAAAATACAATTTGTAGCCTCACAACAAGAAGGTTGCTGGTTCGAGTCCCAGCTGGGCCAGTTGGCATTTTTGTCTGTAGTTTGCATGTTCTCACCATGCTGGTGTGGGTTTGCTCCAGGTGCTCCAGTTTCCCCCACAGTTCAAAGACATGCTCTAATATGTGAATTGGGTAAACAAAATTGGCTGTAGCGTACTAGTATGTATGTGAATGAGTGTGTATGGGTGTTTCCCAGTACTGGATTGCGGCAAGAAAGGAATCAGCTGAGTAAAACATATTGTATGCCAGAATAGCTGGTGGTTCATTTTGCCGTGGTGACCTCTGATAAATAAGGGACTAAGCCAAAGGAAAATGAATGAATGAATGTCTATGATGATATCAATAATAAAATGAAAACTCATTGCAAAAATGCTAAAAATCTAGCATCATTTGTTGGGGTGTTAAGCATTCAAACACATTTTATAACCACCACATACTTATTTTATCAGTCACAGCAGTCGAGACTATTTAAAGGGTAAAACCTGATTTACTTTCACTTGTTTCCAACTACAACAAAGAGTTTGAAATCATAAAAGGATAAAACTAAAATAATAATAATAAATAAAAAACTTCCTTCAGTTTATGATGCACATTCTGCCTCTTTCTGGAGTCATGCTGAGTTAAAACAGCCCATAACATCTACTGCATAACTAGGATTTACCATCAAAACAAAACTTCTCACTAACAGAAAGGAGACTGCAATGCAGAGTGACTTTCAGATATTTCTCTATAAAAGGCTTGCAACTGTCTGACACAAAGTCATTTAAGATGACGTCAAGAGTGAGCGCAGGTCACTTTCTGAGTGCCGACCCTTTCCTTCTCTCCAAATTACACAGAAAACCAGCCGCACTGTCATTCTCACAGAGAGCAACCGTTTTATTCTTTACCAAGGCAGAAATACAGCCTGACTTGGACATAAAAAAATAGTAAAAAAATTGCAGCATTGCTTTGTGAGGCACAAAAGGCGTGATTAAACAAATTGAAGGGGTGGATATAAGCACTACATGCTCTTACTGATACTCGGAGTATTTAATTAACACTGTTAATCTTGTAATCTTCTTGTGTAGTCTGGCAGTTTGTGTTGTAGACTGAAGCTAATCTTTATTTATATTTGCTTCGTTTTGTGAAGCCGCTGGGAAATTGTTTGTAACAAGACAACGATTTTCACCATTTCTCACTTTTATGTCATTGTAAGCTCTTTGCTCCCTTTTTTTGTGGAACACAAGATTCACAACCTATAAATAAATAGAAAGATAGATGGATAGATAAATAAATAAATAAATAAATAAATAAATAAAACTGAAGCAGTTTTAGAAGTATTCTGTGATACTATGTAGTAAAAATATGGCCAAAACGTAACAATATTGGCTAATCATATATTATGAATTGTGTAGCTTAAGGTAATATTCAATTCAATTCAATTCACCTTTATTTGTATAGCGTTTTTACATTGTAGATTGTGCCAAAGCAGCTTCACATTGAAGGTTATAGTAAATTGAAACAGTGTCAGTCCAGTTTTTAGTGTTGGGGTTCAGTTCAGTTCAATGTGGTTTAATGTTCACAATATAAATAACGTTCAAATAGGGAACTTATAGATATACACAAAAGTACATTTTTAAATTACATATTAAATTCATTTTCAAATGAAATTAACAAAACAGGCTTTATGTATATCAAAATAAAAAAGAAATGCAGCTAAATTGTCTACTTTAATGTTACAAATAAACTCTGTGAAAAATATATAGAATGAAGGTATGTTTTATTGTTATTCAGCATAACATATGCTGTGCTAATTAGCCCTAAAAATGTATAAATTTCTTATTTGTTACTTCTTAAAAAATAACACAATATGGTATATGCAAAAGTATGCAGAAGAACTTTTAATTTTCAGTAACCTGCATCAAGCGACTCAGGTGGTCTGCTCACCGGAAGTTTATCGGTATGGGAGGAAACACTAGCTCTCTATATACTCCATTATGACATTACTCCCCGTCAACAGTCATTTGTAACCCTGCTGGTTATATTTTGTATATTTAGACCTCCAGAAATTTTTGATTTTTTGAAGGCAACCAAAACTGAAGTATCTACAATCTTTTTTATATATATTTTTTTAATTTTATATATATATTATATATATATATATATATATATATATATATATATATATATATATTAAATACTATATGAGAAAAACTTAATAAAACTGAATTGAAAATAGAATGTATTATATATAATTAAATTGATCTGAACAAACATTTCTCTGTGTGTAAAAAAGACTATTTATTAGTGGTGGGCTTAATGTATTGGTGACAATGCATATGATTCAAATTAGATATATAACTCTAAATATCTATGTAACACAATTGTTTTGTATATTTTTGCTTTTTTGTATTTGTATCACATAAACATAATTAATATATATATAATATATCTATAAAATACAAACACAAGTATTATGTCAAAACAGTCTTTTATTGTGTTTGAGATTAATCGTGATTAATCTTTGCCCAGCACTAATATTTCATGCATAAAATTTATTTACGATTCATCCCCACACAACTCAAACAACACACCACTGAACTTACAGTATGAATTATGAGTACTGACAGTAAATCAAAACAAATCAAACTCATGATTTAGCCGGGTGTTTGGGAACATATAGCCATAAAAAATTAAACGTGTACAATAAAGACATGCCTGTATGCGTCTAATCTGTGCCACCACAGGTTTCTGGTGAGCGTGATTCTCTACAGCAGCTTACGGTCAAGCAGTTAAGCTGTTTGGATTACCCCTCATGTCATGAAGTTTAAGCACATGAAATGAACAGGCTCTTAAACGATCTACGCCACCTGTGAAGGACCACGCTTCTTACTCCACAAATCACAGCCGTGTAATCCTGTCACTGCTGATAAACTCACTAACAATCACAGCTAACCCGATCACAGCCCTGGTGTACTTAACTCTAGAACCTGAACATTTGCCCATAGCTGATTTACCCATTACTGATTATTAAAGTGTGCACGAACTGGAAGCTGCAACCTTTTTATAAATGTTGTGATGCAGTTTCTCAAGAAACGGAACATTAAATGAAAAAACAATTTCAACTGTGAGCTGATTGGATGTTGTAAAGCAGGCATTTCATTCAGAAGGATCAGGAAAGGGGATTCGGGAGAGTTATTAAAACCTAACAGACACCTCCTCACCATTTCTGTTTGTTGTCAAAACTGATAGTTGGAGGGTTGTTTACCATGCACAAAATCTCAGAGAGACGTAATCTGAGAATTTAACTAAAAACAAACAGGAAGTGCAATTTCAGATCGCAATTTTAGATTACAAAAACATTTTTTTTCTTAATGATTTGAACAGATTTATTGTTCAACTCAAAACTAGCAATGTGAGCTAACAAAATCAATATGGTTAGTTTTGATTTCATGTGTAGTTTAATAAAGCATTTGAGTCTTGTTGACACAAAAATCGTGTTATTTACAACCCCCATTGTTTCAAATGGTTTATATAAAACCAGATTAAAATGGCCATTTATACCTACAGTTGAAGTCAGAATTATTAGCCCCCCTAAATTTTTAACCCCCTGTTAATTTCTGTTAAACATAATAATTAACACATTTCTTATCATAATAGTTAATAACTAGTTTCTAATAACTGATTTATTTTATCTTTGCCATGATAAATAATATTTTACTAGATATTTTTAAAGTCACTTCTATACAGGTTAAAGTGACATTTAGAGCTTTAACTAGGTTAATTAGGTTAACTTGGCAGGTTAGGGTAATTAGGCAAGTTATTAATGTTGGTTTGTTCTGTAGACTATCGAAAAACAATTTGCTTAAAGGGGCTAATAATTTTGACTTTAAAATGTTCTTTAGAAAATTACAAACTGCTTTTATTCTAGCCAAAAAAACAAAAACAAAAAAACAAATAAGACTTTCTCCAGAAGAAAAAAACATTATCAGACATACTGTGAAAATGTCCTTGCTCTGTTAAACATCATTAGGAAAATATTTTAAAAAGAAAAAATAAATAAATAAATCAAAGGGGGGGCTAATAATTCTGACCTTAACTTTATATGCACCAGCAGGTGAAAATGTATATTCATTCATTTTCTTTTCGGCTTAGTCCCTTACAGTGAATGCCTTTCCAGTTGCAACCCATCACTGGGAAACACTCATACATGAAAATGTATATAAAATGGCTTAATTTTTGTGCTACTTATGTGACAGGGGTGTAACATGAAGGGCCGTAACTTGTAATTCGTTAGAGGTGTAACTTGAAGTTGTGGAGACCCACATTAAGATGGTGCTGTACAAGAGTTACGTATTAACGTCTACACCATTAACGTCATTAACGTATTAATGTCAACGGTATATGCACCAGCAGGTCAAAATGTATATTCATTCATTTTCTTTTCGGCTTAGTCCCTTACAGCGAATGCCTTTCTAGCTGCAACCCATCACTGGGAAACACTCATACATGAAAACGGTCAATATGGCAAATGAAGCCCCGCCTACCGGTACAGGAGTTAATCATCGATCGCTAAAGATTGACGTTTCTCCAGGGAGAAGCTTGGACCAGATGTATGCTTTTATGAGTTTGTGTGGCAAACAAATGCACTGGAATCTCAGCGAATACTTGCTTCAGACATAAATAAGCTTGAAATCTGTACTTTTCAATAAACCAAAGACACTTAAAAAACAATTTTTTTTGGGTTTTGTAATCTGTATGAAATGAATGTGAGGGTATAGTCCGTCCTATCAAACGCACATCACATGATAGCAACTGCCTAAAAGAGTCACTGTCATTTTTGGAGGAGATTCACCATCAAGACCACAAGAATATTACTTCAGAAGAGTGGCACGATCTGACAAAGCATTATCCAGAGGATGACAATGTGTCTAACAGCCATAAATGAGGTTGGTATTGTGATCTCATTCCTTTTGAGTGCGCATGCACATTAGTTTGAGCAACCTGAAAAAATTGCCATTTTTGTTTGATTCGAACATTCAGAAACGAAACTTAAGAGACAGCTGTTGTTTAATTTTATTGGTGATTCCAAACATGTAATGTAATTGTAAGCTTGGCAAACAGTTTTGAAGAATTTGAGGTTCCTCATTCAGACAAAATGTACTGCCCGAGAAGTAATAGGACTTGCCTTAAAGGGACTTTGCTAAAGAAATGTTTTGGACACTGGCCCCGTTTACACTAGTGCGTTTTAGTTTAAAAACGGCATTTAGCATAAAAACGATCCGCGTCCACACTAGCGTTTTACCCCGCGTCTCTCAACAGATGTCCCTCCACACTACTCCAGCGAAATGTATATCACGTGACTATTCGCGCACTCTGAACATGCGCGTTCAAGTATAAACAGGAAGCATTTGTCTCGCTGGTTCTTCCCGGTGTAACCCAAAACTGGCGGTCTAAATGGGGCTTAACCGGCTGGAAACGCGAGCAATTGGTGAGTGCTGGAACAGTAGCTTGCCTCTTGCGAATATATGCAGCTGTTGTAGTAAAAAAAGGCAGAGTTTAACTGTACAATAGCGCCTAAAACGGACATTGGTTCTCCCAACGCTCCCATTTCTGTGTCCAGCAGCCACGCCTCCGTTATCAAATGTCTCCGTTTTCCTCCATCCACACTGAAAGGGAGCAGCAGCGTTTTACAATGAAAACGGCCTCTCCAGCGTTTCCAAAACGCTCTGTTTTCGTGGCTCAAAAACTCTGGCGTAGTGTGGATGGATGGCGTAACCGTAGCAAAACTTGCGTTTTAAAACGAAAACGCATTAGTGTAAACGGGGCCTCTGTCTACACTTGTTTTTAGACTAGTTGACTTGTGATGGGATTGAGCTTTTACTTTGTGAAGACACTGGCAAACAGTGACATAATACGTTTTACAGCATCTGAAAACAGTGGTCATGATCATGGGCAAATGTCAGATGTCAACCTGTGTCACTCATAAGATCAGGTTTGTTGCTTCATGATTGAGAATGTTCACTTTTGAGGCAAAGAAGCTGCGATAGAAATAAAGAAAGGACTGGAGAAAAGCTTTCAGCTACCTTTTGCTAGGTTTTGACCTGTGCTGCAGTCTCTTTTAGACATAAATGATGAAGCTGAAACACAGACAGTGAAAAATGTGCTCTACTGCGATGCATGACACTGCTGTTTGAGCTGGATTTCTGAACTCTCTTTGGAGACGTGCAATGAAAAAATGTCCTTCAACAGAGAGGAACGGAGAGGAAGAGAGAGATTCTGTGAACATATTATTACTTTTGGTTTAACTGAGATAACTATTTCAATGTCTATCAATATGAATGTCACTATTATATAAAGTTAATACACTGTATAAATATTTAATTAATATTTTAAAAGGTCATAATACATTTTTTTATTTCTAAGTTTTTATCCTCACAATTTCACAATTTTATTTCAGCTTTTTGACGTGAGCAGATATTGGAAATGACTTGCTTTGCTGGAAAAAAAAAGTTTAAATTTAATCTGTATTATTTGGCAAAAACAATGTGATAAAACATAAAAGAAAATGAGAGAATGAGAGATATTATGTAGGATTAAAAAATATTTCTGATCTTCTAAGGTCATTCCTTATATTATATTATATTATATTATATTATATTATATTATATTATATT
>CAIGQQ010035257.1:5266826-5292443 GCA_903798035.1 Danio albolineatus | reverse complement strand
TTATATTATATTATATTATATTATATTATATTATATTATATTATATTCATTTCAATCATTCATTGATTTTGCTTTGGCTTCAGAGTTTGCCCCTGTGGAATGAACCACCAACTTATCCAGCACATGTTTTACACAGCGGCAGCCCTGCCAGCTGAAACCCAGCACTGGGAAGTTTATTCTATTCTCCTATACCGCCTGTCTTTGGACTGTGGGAAAACCGGAGGACCCGGATGCAAACTCCACACAGAAATGCCATCTGACCCAGACGAGACTTGAACCAGCGACCTTCTTACTGTGAGGCGACAGCGCTAACAACTGAGCCACCGTGTTGCCATATTATATTATATTATTCCTTCATTTTTTCATTAATTTTGTTTTCGGCTTAGTCCCTTTATTAATCTTGGGGTCGCCACAGGGAATGAACCGCCGACTTATCCAACAAACCGGAAACCCGGAGGAGACCCACGCCAACACAGGGAGAACATGTAAACTCCACACAGAAATGCCAACTGACTCAGTCGAGGTTCTTGCAATCTAATGTATCTGTGCAACAACTGAACCAGCGACCTTCTTGCAATCTAATGTATCTGTGCAACAATCTCTGGAAAGTGAGCTAGCAAAACGTTTCAGACCCTGCTCATACTTGATTTTTCAGACTCTGTGTCTACCACTTGATATCGGACTGAAAAAAATACCAGTTATAAAAAGAGCCTCGGATTAACCTATTCAGTCATTCGCTGTCTCATCAGACACCCAATTAAACATGTACCGAGAATCCCCTTGAGGCGCAAAATTAACACAAACAACTTTTACACCTCTAGAGGCTCTTGACACTCCATCCAGTGTAAACCACGGGATATAAAAAGCCGCTGGTATCCGAGCTGTATTTCCAGCCTGAGTAAAGTCAGCCATTCTTGAGCCATTGTCTTTCACTGTGAGAGTGTAAATTGATCCAAACACACAATACTGTCCAGAAAATACACCGACACTTCAAAGGGGCCCAGCTCTCAGAGGCCAAAGAGCCATTTCACACCTAATCAAGTCAGCCTTAATCCGGGCCGGGCCTGTGCTGATAACACACTTTGAAGTGAGGAGGTCCAGTGACAGGAAAACTCACACGGCTAGAAAAAAAGGACTCCTTCATTCAGGCTCATATGTGCTTATTCCGCTTCGCTTCATGGTGCAAGTTTGTCAGGCTCTGCAGTGTCATGACGGGCCTCTTTGGTTCACATTTATACTGTTCTAACAAAAATTGACCAGTTTAGACTACATCAGTCTTGCATGATCTAACTACAATGGTATATATCCAGTGTTTTCTTCGTAATGTTGGAAATTCCAGAACCCAGGCCAGGAGACTTGTTACAAGCAGAATACTTTATTGAGACATGTTGGTTGTTCTGCAGTCAAATAGCATCTTCAAGAAGTCCACGATTCTGTAAGAGCTTACAAGAGTCTCTTACAATCCAACAACGAGTCTAACAAGGGTCTAATTTTGTGTCTAAGTTGTCCTGTATTATATGTTTTAGTTTATAGGTGGAGGTGGCTAAACAAAGCATACAAATAAAGTAGATGTCAAAATGATAAATGGTATTTCCTGAGCCCGGATTTCATCAACATAATAGTACCCATCAGGCCAGTAGTCGGGAGGGGGGGATTCGGGTGGTTCGAAAGACCCACCTCTCACTGACAAAGATCCAGAATTTGTCCCATACATGAGCACATTTGTCCTATTTTGTCTGTTATACCACCATAAATAGTGAAAATAACCCATCGAAAAAGGTTTTAAGAGCAAGTGGAATCAGTGTGACTTCAGTGTGACTTCAGCTAATCAGTTTTGGCCAATACTAACAAATATTTTTCATCAGTCAATCATCCAGCTGTGCAAGAAAACATACGATCTGATGCAAGTGAAGTCATCCTTCACTACTGTATTGTTTTTAAATATAGAAAACATTGTACACGTGACTTTTATTCTAAATCTTGGACCTTATTCTTGAAACAAAAAAGGACCAATGAAAAGGTGTGAAGTGTCAAAAGTGACTGTTATTAAAATGAATTTGAATACTATTTTAGCTATTGATGTTACCCATCAATTTTCAAATGTACTTTTTTTGGTTATGATGACCATCCGATAATCTATTTCAGCTAAAATAGTGCTAAAAATGTCAGTAAAATGCAGAATTTAAATCTCACAATTAAATATTAGCCCAAATGACCTCTATAACCGCAAAAAGATCCACTTTTGAGAGAAATAGAGCCACTTCTTTCACCAAGCAGGCTATGGGCCTGCCTATTCACACGCTTAGGTGTTAATTCAATCAGTCATTTGAGACTTTGCCCGATAGTCAGGAAGTGCATAAAGACAATAGGTTAAATGTCTCCCACACTTGACCTGTTATAGTTTTTGAATGAAATGAGACTTGTTGTTTATGAGACTTGTTGTATAGATAAACCTTTAGCTAACGATAGACTTAAACCCAACCAATAATGTTAAAAAAAACACAAACAAACAATTATGCACTGTAACCATGTAGTTTTACCTTGACTTTACATTGCTTGTATCTCTCTTGTGGAAATTTACTTTACCGGACTCGAACCTAAGAGCTCTGCGTTATAAGTAACACTATACAAGGTAAGCAACCGAGCAAAGTGACCATGTGAGGCAAATGTTTTGTTTTGTAAGTTGTTTTGTGGTAATTATTTGGTGTTGTGCAGAGAACTACATGAAAATAATCCTTTATTCGTCGATAATATATCCCTGTAAAAATCATTAGTGTGAAAAGGAACAAAATTTGCTAGCGCCATACTGTTACATAGTGTTCATTTTACTTAGAAACTGCAGTCAGACGTATACTGAAGAACGTATATCTTCAGTTTGACAATAACGTAGGCTGAAGCACATATTTCCAATAAGCCCGTGTTGTTGTTGTTTTCTGTTAATATTTATTTAAATGAATATACATTTTGTTTATTATATATCCAGTGCCTTCTATTTGTGATCGGATGATCGAAGCTGAAATATTAATCAGAGGCATAAACGAGGGCCAATAAAAAGCCTCAATCTTTATGAGCCAGCCGTGCCATCATTTCAAGTAATTCCAATCTAATTTTCAGCATAAAACTTTTGGCAGTAAACATGCAGTAAATAGCTGAAAGGTTGATAAACTCCAAGCATAATTTTGCAAATACACATTAATGATGTTTAATATGCAGATTGTGTGGTTAAATCAGGAGAGAGTCGAATGTCTATTAAAATCAATGGCACCATCTGCAACCCATCAGCGATTTTACACCCTCTAATGTGGTATAAATTGAACGGTGGCACTGGACATTCAGACTTCCAACACCAGAGAATCAATAAAAGGCAGTCGTGCCGTGAAGGATTGCACTGATAGCATCTGTGACAAACTCTTGTTCGAATTCCAGCTGTGTCGCGCAATGCTTTCCAGTCCTTACTTACAATAATACAACATCACAACTATGGTAATATAAATGTGCGCTACACACAGAAGACCCTTATGTGACACGTAAACAGCATGAGCAACGCAGCTGAGGAGACTGATAAGCCTTAAACATCTCCTAATATAAAATTTCTCGGGTGAAGGCCATGCAGCCAAAGCGAGTATCTATAAAGCACAGTGAATGAGGTCAGATTTCAAGGTTTTACCCTCTAATTCTCAAGGTTAACCTAGGCGTTCTCCTGTTATCTGGACCACATTAATCATTATATGAGACGTGAGCTATATTAGGAGAATCGTTGTGTGCTTGAACATATTCGCGAGGGAATAAAAGAGGATTTTTAAAATTCTCTTTATGAATAAGAGAGGCGAGTACAACTATCGGATTAATGTGGGATTAAGTTTTGTAAGAACTACATGAAAAGGCTGGAAAATGTATGCATGTGAATAATAGTTGATATATGTCCACCGCCAAGCTGTTTGGATTTAAGAAAGCAAATAATAAAAGAGTGTATGACTGGATCTTTATTGCAATGATTAATATGTTTCTGGCTTGTTATATGTTTGGCAACAACATAGATTTTTATTTCTTAACCGTGTTGAAAGATGTATCCCATGGGCATACTCCAGGATGACAACGTCAGGAATCGTTTAGCTCAAACTGTGAAAGGTTTCATTTTCACACATGCGTTGACCTCCAATTGACCCGAACTCAATTGATTGTATTTGAGATGAAGATTGTGTCAGATATTGGAGGTCGTCCCATTATCAATGCAAGCTCTCAGCTAAAATGAATGCAATTCTAAATGGACATAAGCAACGCTCATCACAATCACAGCTAAAGATGATCCCAATGCTCTAGTCCATAGGTCTCAAACTCAACTCCTGAAGGGCTACAGCTCTGCAGTTTTGCTCCAACCCTAATCAAACACAGCTGATCCAGCTAATTAAGGTGCTTAAGGCCCCGTTTACACTAGTGCGCTTTCGTTTTAAAACGCATAAGTTTTGCTACGGTTACGCCATCCGTCCACACTACGCCGGAGTTTTCGAGGTGTGAAAACGGAGCGTTTTGAAAACGCTGGAGACAGCGTTTCCATTCTAAAACGCTGCTGTTGCGTTTCAGTGTGGATGGAGGGAAACGGATATCTTCAAAAACAGAGGCGTGGCTGCTGAGATCCGCTACGTGATTGGGGCGTTGGGTCATTGCGTATCCTTTCCTTATTCGTCAAGCGCACATGGCTATGACGTCACCGGCAGACGGCAGACCAGTCTTCACTGTAAACACGGCATTTTCGATAGCCATGGATGTTTTATATTCATTTGTTACTTTAAGTAACAACTCGACCTCGTCGTCTGTCCTCAAAAAGACCTCTCCTGCTTTCTTTGCCATCGCGTTCATCGTTCCTCCAGCGTTTGTTGACTAACAATAACCAAACGCCGAGCGAGACACGTGCTTCCTGTTTATACTTAACCGCGCATGCTCAGAGTGCGCGAATGGTGCGCGAATGGTCACGTGATATACGTTTCTGGTGGAGGGAGATCTGTTGAGATCCGCTAGTGTGGACGCAGATCGTTTTCATGCTAAAACGCTGTTTTTAAACTAAAACGCACTAGTGTAAACGGGGCCTAAGACTACTAGAGACTATTAATCAGGTGTGAATTGGAGGTGGTTGGAGCTAAGCTGTGCAGAGCTGTGGCCCTCCAGGAATTGAGTTTGAGACCATTGCTCTAGTCTAAGGGCGTACCCACACTATGTACAGTTGCCTTGAACCATGCCGATGCACGCTTGTCCCCCATCCCATCTCCCCCGACGGCCTGCACTCACATTGCATCCGAGCCAGAGCACGCTTACGTCATCGATGATGCACTGTTCAGTTTAAAAAAAGAGAAGCATTCTCGCTCAGCACAGTGGATATTTTTTAGTTATATAATTTGTTGTCGTTTAATATGCAGTGACACGCAGTCAAATAATTCGCCGAACAGATCAGTCACTTTTGATGCCCATAAATGATCATGAAGTCCTCGTGCTGCAGATATTAGGGGGTTTGCTGAAGGTGCAGTGGCATGCAGCAAGGGGTTTGCATGTTTAATTGACTACCACAGTTTGCATTAATTGAGCAGTAAGAATAATTAATAAATCCATATGAAACTGTCCCTTAAAGTGACGTCACATCTTCAGTTTTAGGCTCAGGCACGCTTTGCACTCACACTACAAACGTACGGTGGCAAAGCCCAAGTGAACCGTGCTCTGCACATCTCTTCCAACTGAACCACACCTGAGCCCGATTCAGAGCACTCGCACTTCTCAAACGAAACAGGAATTGGATCAGGAAGTTTACTCCAGCATATTTCAGGACATTAAGGGTGTATTTACATCAGGAAAGTCCATTACTTTACTTGCTTTGGTTTGGACCAAACACATGTTGATTTAGAAAAACAAAATTTTATTAAAATCGTTGTGGTTCGCTTTCAAAATGCAAGTGAACCAGAAATTGTAAACAAAAATATGTTGCTTTCCTGCAAAAACAATTTGACTTGAATTTTTGTCTTGTTTCTAGTCCAAATATCTAAAAGTCCTAAATTAAGAAGCACTGTCTAGACAAGGAAAACATATTGTCTTGTTTTAAGAAACAATATGCCAAAATGAAGTGAGTTTTTTTCTTAAAACAAGCCAAATAACTTGCCAATGGGGTAAGCAAAACAATGTTATGTCAATAGGATAAACTTGATTATTTTGCTTACCGCACTGCTTTTTCCACTTTGCTTTTCATTTTGACTTATTATTTCTTAAAGCAAAGACAATAATTTTTGCTCGTCTAGAAAAGGCTTCTTGATTTAAATCAATCTTTCGATATTTGGACTAGAAACAAGGCAAAAAGTCAAGCATTTTTTGCAGTGTGTATTTCTGAGGGACTGTTCATGTATTGCACCTTTTGCTCGCACAAGTTCTAATGTAGACACAAACGAATAAAGAGCAATGTGGTCATGAAAAGTGTATTGAACATTTCACATAGACTAGTTACCGAGTTACCAAACACAGAGCAGCCAAACACTATAAAGCCTTTTTCTTTCATCTATAAAAAATTTTCAATTTTTTTTTTTAATAAACAAATCATTTATGAAAATTTGTATCAGAGATAGAGCTGGAGTATAAACTGTGTTTTGTTATTGCTGCTGTTGGTTTATTTGAGAGCAGGAATGATGGTTGCTTAGCAACGGTAGACGTCACCGAGCACAACTTACAGGATCCTGATAACTCAAAAGCTGCAAATGTGTTGGACTAAGGTTGAATCATATTGACACCTTAAATATACCACACCAGAGTTAGTTTGGAAGTGGAAGCTGGGTCTCTGTTCATTTTTTTTTTGGTGCACACCAGAGCGCCCTTGCTGTATTCACACCTTCCCAAAAAATCCACACCAAAGTGAGAATAATGAGCTAGGGTTAAAATAATTGTTGCCAAGCATATAACAATTCAGAAGCATAAAGCCAGTTGTAAACTCTTACTCATAGATGGCTAACTTAAAGGGATAATTCACCCAAAAATAAAAAATTCTGTCATTTACTTCACCCTTCACTTAATCTAAACCTTATTGAGTTTCATTTTTCTCTTGAACACAAAAGAAGACTGCTGAAAACCCATACTCATTGACTTCTATAGTATGTTTTTTTCCTGCTATGAAAGTCAACAGATACAAATGCTCTTCATAACATGTTCTTCTGTGTTCAACAGGGTTTGAAACCACTCAAGGGCAAGTAAATTGTGAGTAAAATGTCATTTTTGTATGAACCAACTCTTTACATTCATTCGTTCGTTCGTTCGAATATATTTACACGCAATATGCAGCAATGTGAATGGACATCCAGCGCATAGCGTATAGTCATGGTGTTTGTGTTCACATCCATTTGACCATATTGAAACCACATTAGAAGGTGTAAAATAGCTTGTGGATTGCAGATGGCACCATTAATTCTAATGAACACTCTCTCTTCTAATTTAGCCTCAAAATTTACATATTTAAACATCATTAATACATGTACATGCCAACTCAAGCTCACTGGAAATGAGTGATTCTGTCTGTTTCTGCAAAATCCCCAAAATATATTTATACTTTTGCTGTGGTTATTAGACAAATGAACACAAGAGGCAGTAAAACACCAGCAGTTTTGTTCCTTTTCACACAAATTATTAATACAGAGAACAAATAATACACTCACCGGTCAATTTATTAGGTACACCTGTTCAACCGCTCGTTAATGCAAATTTCTAATTAGCCAATCACATTGCAGCAACTCTATGCATTTAGGCATGCAGACTTGGTCAAGACTATTTGCTGCAGTTCAAACAGAGTATCAGAATGGGGACGAAAGATGATTTCAGTGACTTTGAATGTGGCATGTTTGTTGGTGCCAGACAGGCTGGTCTGGTCAACCATCTCTAGGGTTTACAGAGAATGGTCCTAAAAGAGAAAATATCCAGTGAGCGGCAGTTCTGTGGGTGCATATGCCTTGTTGATACCAGAGATCAGAGGAGAATGGCCAGACTGGTCCGAGCTGACAAAGGCAACAGTAACTCAAATAACAACTCATAACAACAGAGGTCTGCAGAAGAGCATCTCTGAACGCACAACACTTGGAACCTTGAGGTGAATGGGCCACAGCAGCAGAAGACCACACCGTGTGCTACTCCTGTCAGCTAAGAACAGGGAACTGAGGCTACAATTCGCACAGGCTCACAAAAATGGACAACAGAGGATTAGAAAAACGTTGCCTGGTCTGATGAGTCTTGAATTCTGCTGTGACATTCGGATGGTATTTTGACATCAACAACATGAAAGCATGGATCCATCTTACCTTCTATCAACGGTTCAGACTGCTGGTGGTGGTGTAATGGTGTGGAGGATATTTTCTTGGCACACTTTGGGCCAATTAGTACCAAACAAGTATCGTGGCAACGCCGCAGACTACCTGAGTATTGTTGCAGACCATGCCTATCCCTTTATGACCACAGTGTACTCATCTTCTGATGGCTACTTCCAGCAGGATAAAGCTCCATATCATAAAGTGTGAATCATCTCAGACTGGTTTCTTGAACATGACAATGAGTTCACTGTACTCAAATGGCCTCCACAGTCACCAGACCTCAATCCAATCAAGCACCATTGGGATGCGGTGGAACGGAGACCATGGTTGTGCAGTCGACAAATCTATAGCAACTGCGTGATGCTATCATGTCAATATCGTCCAAAATATTATTATATAATATTATACTGAACATTTCCAGTACCTTGTTAAATCTATGCCATGAAGGATTAAGGCAGTTCTAAAGGCAAAAGGGGGTCCAACCCAGTACTAGTAAGGTGTACCTAATAAAGTGGCCGGAGAGTGTAAATAATAATGGCTTATTTTCATGCAATTCTTTACACAGTACTATACAAAGTCCTAAAAACCGGACACACTTTTTTTGAGCATTTCTAAATTCCTAAAATCAATATTATTGTTTTAGAATGGATCAGCATTGTTGAGCGAATCATTTGAATCAATAAATTAAATTACTTACTCATAAAGAGTCACTTTTATAGATGAGGTGCTCTTTTGAGGCAGCTTGAATGCGTTAGATCACATGGGGGTTATCGCTTCAATTGAAATCCGGTCAAATGCATTTTCTAGTAGACGAAAGTGGACAAGCTCAATTTGTTTCTGACATAATTTCTACATGTATTTACCAATATTGAAATACAATGAACGCACAATGCTCTGACTGTCTTCAACATATTTTTTTACAGCTATAAGAACGTAAACTGTGCCAGCTTGTTTTACAATAAAAGATCAGAAAATGCTGTTCATACACACCCATAGACCATTCCTCGAAGAAAATCAGGAAAATGGACAAAAATAGAAAAAAAAGATGATAGATAGTAGATAAAAGTACATAAAAACACCCGTTGTGACCGGGAATATGTCTCTCTAGTCTACTTGAGCAGTTATATTTCTTTGACGAGTAATTAGTAGCCAATACTACTAGTTATTAATGTTGAAACTGCTTTATATATTTGTTAAAACCATGAAATATTTTCTTCAGGATTCTCTGATGAACACTAAGTTAAAAAAAACAGAATTTTTGGCAACCCGTAGGAGAATCGGTAGTGTTAATAGGTGTGTCAAAGGCAAACACATTAACTGCAGAGAAAAGTGAGAGATAACTTAGCAGAATTGCAAATAAGTCCTGAAGGGCCAATGTGTTACAGAACAGTTGAATGAACAGAAAAGGGCTTCTCAGGAAATAAAAATATTACACGCATGACTTATTCACAAATAAAAAAAAAAAAACATCAGTCTGGGTATGTATTCCCAGCTTGAAAAAAAAGCAAATGAAATGCATGGAAATTTATGTGGCTTTTAAAAGTAGCTCATGTAATAACCTTAACCCAGAAAAAAGAGAAAACAGCCGTGCTGTTTGAGGCCTGACAGAACGCACGTAAAGATTCGCTTTACAGAAGAGGTAAATATTTCAACGAAGCCACTTCATATGCCATGCTCTGGCCATGTATAATAGATAAAGCATTTCATTTTACCTGGCCGCTTTTAAAAAATAGGGAAATTATAATACGGAAAATAATGCTTTTCCCAGTGTGTTGTGATTACACTCCATTTTTTTTCCGTAAAAGCCCAGCGCAATCTGCACACAGAATAATGCATTTTTCTTTCCCCATTGAGACCATCCTTACAATCCCAGCCTGTCTGTAATCATGAGAAATCATTACTCTCTGCTAAGATCAATGCCAGCCAGAAACCCGTCTGTGGTGTGCGGCACCCGTCCATTTTTGAAACAACCTACGGGTAGCGCTGGCCATCAGAATATAAATAGAGCAAACCTCAAGAATCGTTAGACCTCCGGACCTTTAGTGGTCATGCAAAATTCAAAGCGTCAAGATGGAAAAAGAAAGATATGCTGAGACGATTCCCCCTCTGGCAAGAATGTTACTTTCAACTTTCATCACCTTTTAAGATGTGCCATCAAAAACCATGCCCCTTGTTTCCCCCCCTTCCACATCTCCAGAGTTGCTTCTAAGGAGCTACAAGGGGAGAAAAATACAGCAATTAGTGGAGATCCGGGGCAGGAGCAGAGATGGCGGAGATGGAGAGATTAACTGCAGGAGTTTGGGGAGTGGGCGCACCGGGTTGAAACTTTTCTGGGTTTAAATTGAAATTAGATTGATATATTTCATTCCCCCGCCATGCCAACAAAGTAAGATGCCAACGCTGGTGCAATTTCCTCTCAGATGCTTTGATTGCCGCTTGTGTCAGGCCATCTTTCAAAGAGCTTTCTCTTGATGGACTCTCTCGACTGAAGTCTGTCTTTATAAAACAACAGAACATAAAAAAACAACAACATACGATTCATGAACCATGCCGAGACTGCTTGCTTCTAGGTCTGCTCAGAGTTTCTTCAATCACTCTAGTGGTGTGTTCAAACTCTTACATGGTTAAATAAAAAACAACTAATGTCCAATAAGCTGCCTCGGGTTCAGAAGGGCTACAAATTTAATCTAGCAACACACAAAATATCATTGAGCACAAACCCTTAGGTCATTCCAGAGCCATATGAGAGTTTGTGTGAGAGGCAGATTTGAGATTCTTTGGACTGAGATCCTTTCAGTGAGTTCTCTTGCAGATATGATTCAGAGTGGTATAAAGCCAATCATTTGGCTGAAGCTTGTATTCAATGTGATTTACAAATGAGTACAAATGATGTAATCAAATTAACAATAACATGACAGTATAGTATGTGAATACTATAGCCCCTTTCACATAATGAGACCAAAAAATATCTGGAAAATTTCCAGAATGACTTTACCGATAATTTCAAAAAAGGACTGTTCACATAAGCAAGGACGTTCCAGAATTTTTCCAGAAAAGACCATTCACACATCCATTCCAAAATACCAGTAAATTTTGACATCATTAACAAGAAATGACGGCTGAACGGCTACGCTTGTATTTGTAAACATACTAGGGGTCGGCCTTTGTTGACGGTTTCACTTTTATTTAAAGCTTTAGCATTCATGCAGCTGCTTTGTCCCAGAGACATCCAAAGACAGAAGCGCATATTCGATGAAAACATATGGAGGAATGATTTAGCATGTCGAGATGTACATAATATGTGTGTGTGCTGGCGCTCACTGGCTCCTTCATGTGCACACGTGTCAAGCAACTGAAGCAGAGCTTGAAGGTAAACAAACAGCGGTTTATCATAGGTATTTTATCAATAATTATTTTACACAGTTAAGAAGAAACATAGAAACGTTATCTAACTGGCATGAAGGAGCTAACAGCTATGTGTCTGGAAAAACATTCAAAGGCTTTTATTTTCATTAACAGTGCGAATATGAATGCTTCCGAATGTTCTGATTGGCTGGAGTAGACGTCTCACGTCAGCGTGTTTTAATCGTGAACACGCTCTAGCCAGATATTTTGACAGTGACAGTATTGACACTCATCACAGATAAAATTCGTAATAATCTGATAATCTAATAATGCATATTGTTTGCAAATAATCGAGAAATGTAGCGAAAATACAGACAGCCTCTTTGTATTCTTTCTTGCCTTGAATTGTTCACTTTCTACATCACTTAATTATGTCACACTCATGCTCTGATTCGTTTCTGTATAACCTGTCAGAGCTCTCTTCAACTGTCGACCGACGCCGATTGGACATGCTGAATCGGGCAAAGGAGCTCTGATATTAACCCGACGAGAACACACCAAACCAATCGGCCAGACTGACGCTGACAAACAGACCGATGAAGACCAATGGTCGGTGTGTCCCTGTCTTAAAAATATGGCACATTTACATTCCTTTTTAGAAAACACAAAACAGATGTTTTTAAGAGTTCACACAAGCGGATGATTGATTATAAAGCTTGTTTGGCATGTTGTCCTGGCAGAGAGCCCTGAGCTCATAAGATCCTCGAGCCTGGGGTTCCCTCCCATTTGCAAGGCGAGAGGGGAGTTTGAGCTCAGGTAGAGATCTCAGAATCAGAATCAGAATCAGTTTTATTGCCAAGTGTGCTTCACACACACAAGGAATTTGCTTTGGCTACAGAAGCTTCCAGTGTACATAAAGTGACAAGTGACAACACAGAATAAATATAATAAAAAAAGACGATAGACATTAAACAGAGATGCAGTCAGTCCAACGATCTGGATGTTGAAATGTATGTGCAGATTGTTATAAATATACAGGTTATAAGGTGCTGTGTGCAAAAGCGTAAGTATTGCATTGTATGTTGTTATAAGGTGCTGTGTACAGATGCGTAAGAAGTATTGCATTATATATTGTTATAAGGTGCTGTGTACAAATGCGTAAGGAGAAGTATTGCAATGTTATAAGGTGCTGTTATAAGGTGCTGTGTACAAGTCTCTCATCTCGAGAACTCCCCTGCTGTAGTAGCTAATGAACAGATAGTGACTGCTTTTAAGAGATAACTACTTACAAGACTTATTGTCTATGGTGCCGATTTGGATTAGTTAATTAACTTAGGCCCCGTTTACACTAGTGCGTTTTCGTTTTAAAACGCATAAGTTTTGCTACGGTTACGCCATCCGTCCATACTACGCCGGAGTTTTCGAGGTGCGAAAACGGAGCGTTTTAGAAACACTGGAGAGGCCGTTTTCATTCTAAAACGCTGCCGCAGCGTCTCAGTGTGGACGTGGGAAAACGCATACTTTTGAAAGCGTGGCTGCTGAGATCCGCGTGATTGGGGCTTTGGGTCATTGCGTATCCTTCCCTTATTCGTCAAGCGCACGTGGCTATAACGTCACCGGCAGACAGCAGACCAGTCTTCACTGTAAACGCTGTATTTTCGATAGCCATGGATGTTTTATATTCATTTTTTACTTTAAGTAACAACTCAACCTCGTCGTCTGTCCTCAAAAAGACCTCTCTTGCTTTCTTTACCATCGCGTTCATCGTTCAACCAGCGTTTGTTGACTAACAATAACCGAATGCCGAGCGAGACACATGCTTCCTGTTTATACTTGACCGCGCATGCTCAGAGTGCGCCAATGGTCACGTGATATACGTTTCTGGTGGATTAGTGAAGACGGAGATCTCTTGAGACGCTGGGTGAAAACGCAAGTGTGGACGCGGATCGTTTTCTTGCTAAAACGCCGTTTTAAAACTAAAACGCACTAGTGTAAACGGGGCCTTAAGCTGCATGTTTTGGATGGTGGAAGGAAACCAGGGAACCCCGGGGAAACCCACGTTAGCATAAGGAAAATGTGTAAACTCCACACAGAAACATCAGCTGGCTTGGTAAGGCCTAGAACCAGTGACGTTCTTGCTGTGAGGCAACAGTGCTAACCACTGGGCCACCATGCCACCCATCTAGGAAAGGAGAAGGAGTTGGGGTGGAAGGAGGGATTCTTCAAAATGAATATGACTGTGATATGGAACTTAGGGTATTTATAGTGGCTTAGGAAGCGTCTGATTGGTGAATCATAAATTGGATAATGCAAGACCAGCCGCAAGCAATCATAAGCATGTGATCATCTCGAAATTAGTTTATGAATAAACTTCCCTAAAATTTGCCAAAGTAATTCTGGTTAGAAAGTCAGATAAGGCCCAATCCCAATTGTATTTTTGTACCCTTACCACTTGCTCTTAAAACAGAGTGTGAAGGGGAAGGGCTTCAAAATTTACCCCTAAGAAATGGGAGAGCACTATAACCCCGCAAACCATCAAAGTCATCGCGATCTCTTGCTCCATATGAGATCAGCGATCGGGACTGCTGTAGTTCTTCCAGTCGTGTTATTTTTGGTATTTATCTTCAGAAAATCAGCGAAGGCAACGATATCATGTTATCATAACGATATAATGTAGCAATAATGAGCTTATTCAAGCTATAGAGAATTGGGACAGGTAAGGGGAAGGGACAGGTTCACGAGTTTGCCTGCACATTCAGTCCTGATAGATGATGTAGATAATGGTAAACAAACTTTTGCTTACTGTCTTCAAAGGAGGCTTGAACCTCCTGTCCTCAAAAGGAGGCTCGAGGCTCGACTTGAGCTATGCAGACAAACCACCCCTATGAGTGTACTTCCGATGAGGACGATTGAGTGATTAGGTGGAGGATAAGGGGAGGTGGTGGGAGGCAAAAAAAATATCAGCTGACACAGTGCAGTGGCTGCTGCCTATATACCCATGTGATAATAATTGTCATGCATAAATGATTTACCTCCTCTCAAATCTACAGTAAGTTGTGAACTTTGTTAAAAAGATTTTTTAAAAATCTCTATTTATTTAGATAATGAGGAATATATTGGTCATATACTGCTCAAAAATCATTGTATCCACAAGTGCTAGGGAAACTTCCGGATCTGAAATTCAGGTATGATAAAAGGTTTCATTTTCAGAATGTTCTTTTAGCAGTTGACCAATTACATTCCACTGGGTCATCTGACCAATTAGAGAAAAGAACAGCCTAAGAACAGAGTGATTAAGACAGACTGGGTCCTTAAATGAACCATTTCAAACACTGAGGGGAAAAGAATCGATGCTGCAATGCATGTTATGAGTTTTTTTTATTTAATTATGTGGATAATTGCGTGGATTAGAGTGGATGCTTTTAAATCTATTGCCAGAGACTTCCAAAACACAGTTTTAAATCTTAAAGCTAGAATAACAGAAGCACTCGTTTCTGTATCCCACAGAAAGACAAAAAGGGTCAGTAAATAATATTACAAATGACATTTTTGGGTGAACCGTTCTCTTAAAAGCAACTTAAATGTCTAGATTAAAAAATAATAATCAAAAACAACAAGTACTTTACATCCAGAGCATTTTTATGGGTCTCCTAGAAATAAAAGCAATTCATTATGTGTCTCAAAAAGCAAAACTTTGAAAAAAAAAAAAAAAACACAGAGGAGGACAGAACTACTTATTAAAATGCCTCTGGGGATTCTGGTTTCTAATATTTGAGGTGTTTTTTTGCCTGAGAGTGCATTGTTATTTTTGACAAATAGTACTATGAGAAAGCTTCTGACAGTGGGGAAATATTACACAAAGAAACAAATCAATGCATTCAAGTGCAAAATATGTTCTTTTCGGCTTAGTCCCTTTATTAATCCGGGGTCGCCACAGCGGAATGAACCGCCAACTTATCCGGCATTTGTTTTACGCAGCGGATGCCCTTCCAGCCACAACCCATCTCTGGGAAACACATCCATACATACACATTCACACACATACACTATGGACAATTTAGCTTACCCAATTCACCTGTACCGCATGTCTTTGGACTGTGGGGGAAACCGGAGCACCCGGAGGAAACCCACGCAACCACGGGGAGAACATGCAAACTCCACACAGAAATGCCAACTGGCCCAGCCGGGGATCGAACCAGCGACCTTCTTGCTGTGAGGCGAACGTGCTAACCACTCGGCCACCGTGGCGCCCTATTTAAAACATAATAGTTTTAAAAACGAATTTCTACTAACTGATTTATTTTATCTTTGATCATCCATGATGGCAGTACAGAATATTTTATTACAATTCTATACAGTTTAAAGTGACATTTAAAGGCTTAACTGTGTTAATTACATTAATTAGGCAGTTTAGGGTAATTCGGTAAGTTATTGTATAACAATGGTTTGTTTTGTAGACTATTGAAAACAAATAGCTTAAAGGGGCTAATAATTTTGACCTTAAAATGGTCTTTAAAAAAATTGAAAACTGCTTTTATTCTAGCTGAAATAAAACAAATAAGACTTTCTCCAGAAGAAGAAATATTATGAGACATACTGTGAAAATTTATTTGCTCTGTCAGACATCATTTAGGAAATATTTAAAAAAGAAAAATCAAAGGGGGGCTAATAATTCTGACTTCAACTGTATATTTGAAATGGTTTGAATAAGTGTAGCTACTCAATGCTACCATTATAGCAGTTTAATTACCTAATACACCATTCTTCTTAATGCCGATTTGGCAAAATTAATCATTTATAGCACTGGTTTTAGGATTAATTCATTAAAATAGTTCAAATTCTTGATTATTCTGATATGGACTCATTAATTTCTCCTTGAATAATCAAGTATGTAAACACTGTTTGAATAAACTGAATAATTTCAAAAACTGGTTCAATCTGTCAATCCAGTTGTGCTAAATGAACTGGTTAAAAAGAATCAAACATCTTGATTGCTCTCAAACCGTGTAATGATTTACTCACTGAATAATCAATCATTCTCAATGCTCATTCAATAAAATGAATCATTACAGGAGCAGAAATCGTAATCGATCACTCATTAAATAATCGCTGATTCTGAAGGTTTATTCAATACAATTAATCACTAGAACTGATTCATTTTTTTTAGGAATCAATAATCTTGATCTGTCTCGTACAGTCTAATGATTCACTCACTGAAAAATCAGATATTCTGAATCAATAATAAAAAAAAAAGATTACCACAACTGGTTCACAAGGTTATTTTACTAAATGAAAACTAATACTAAAGGTAGTCGCACACAGGATAAGCCGATCAATGCTGTTAGAAGTACCACACACTAGACACGCACATTCGGTTGTTATTTAAAAATTAAACTATTCAGATGGCGCTCTGTAGTGTGACAGAAATATGAATATTGTAGAGTCAAAGCTGGGAGCTGCTAACAGCTGCCGGCTTGTGGTGCAGGTGTGCATACCCTGATGGAAATCTATGTTTAAAATTTTTAAGCGCATAGCACTTCATGGCGTGTTGCATCGCAGAGGGGCGCATCTGGTGTGCAACCCCCTTAAGGCTGTGTCCGAAATCGCCTACTACTCAGTAGGTACATTTGAATTTAAATTTGCTACTTGACAGATACATAAGTACACACACACTTATACACTATGGCTAATTTAGCTTACCCAATTCACCTATACTGCATGTATTTGGACTGTGGGGGAAACCGGAAATCTCGGAGGAAACTCGGGGAGAACATGCAAACTCCACACAGAAGTACCAACTGACCCAGCCGAGGCTCGAACTAGTGACCTTCATACTGTGATGCTGACCACTAAGCCACTGTGTTGCTCATAGAAAAACAAATTTTCTATATAAAGATACATGTTTTACTACATACATGATATTTCATATGAAGAAGTTTGTCTGGGGCAACAGAGTGGATCAGTGGTTAGCATTGTCGCCTCACAGCAAGAAGGTGGTTGAAGCTGGTTTGAATCCTGGCCGGGTCATTTAGCATTTCTGTGTAAAGTTTGCATGTTCTCCCGGTGTTGGCGTCGGTTTCCTTTGGGTGCTCCGGTTTCCCCCACAATCCAAAAACATGAGCTAGAGGTGAATTTAATGAACTAAATTGGCTAAATTGTGTGTGTGGATGTTCCCAGTACTGGAAAAGTTGATGGTGCATTACGCTACGGCGACCACTGACGAATATAGGAAGGAAAACGTATGAATGAAAGAAGTTTGTCTTCATCATTTTTACTTTTATTTATTTCAATTTGTATGGTTTTAGATTAAGTGTTTGTTTAACTATTATTAAATTTTTTTTATTGAGAGCTTTGCACAAGAGTTCTTGATAATAGATGTGTTTAGTTAACTAAACTAACTAAACTAAACAATGAATTAAAAGAACTAAAACTAACCTGAAATGAACTTGAATTTTAAACTGTGCCAAAATAAAACCTCGTTCTAAAATGCAAATAAATCTATAATTTCTATAGAATTCTATAATTACTTTGTTCAGAGCCAGTTTTATTTCAGCTTTAAAATTAATTTGATAAATTAATTTTAAAAAGTCATTACTAACACTTGCAGCACACTACTACTACAATGCATACAGTCAGGTCACATGAGTGGAATCTGAACAATTGTGGGTGAAAATTACCCATACTGTAAATTTGCAAACCCAGCGCGGATGCTTTTAAGTGTCAAAACACTTCATCGCAAGTTCATTTCTATGAAAACAACAGGGTGTATAAAATACCCAGCGCTCAGACAGGTGCTAGTTCTGCAAGCTGATGGAATGTGTGAGGACGTGAAGTTCATGTCACTTCACTTCTCTGTTTCCTCTCTTCTGAGTAGACATTGACATTCTGTTCACAAGCTTCCATCGGTGGCTCACATCAACCTGACTCATGTCACACCTTTTTTGCCATCCAGTAAGCTGAGAGAAAGATTTCAGGGGTGAAGTTTTGGTAGTAGATCGTGTTAAAGTGATGAAAACACACAAAGCGAAACACGTGGCCGGGATTGTAAATCTCTGCCTCTTTGGTGTTGGTCCATTTAATGGGATATTTAGGAAAGTGGTGTTTGGGAACGCTGTTTGGGAGGCGTAATGCACCTGTGTGCTGACGGAGGTAAAACAGGGACATTATTCCAGACATGGCTGACAGCCACAGCTGCCTTCCAGATGTTTATACATCTGATTACTGCATAAATGAAGTATCTGCTCCAATTAACCACGGTTAGCCATCGTTTGGGGTTTCAGAGGATTGTAGCTTTTTTATAGCTTCATGTGCACCGTCTGCTCCTCTCTGTCTTTTTGTATGCAAGAACTGAAAAATGAACTATACGGCTATTGAATTGAACAAATTTAGAAGGCCAAAACATAAACTATAATTGAATGCAAAAGAAACAATCAGAGAATCAGCATCCCAATTTTTCATTTCAAATCTGTCAAGATTATAAAAATGTGTCAAAGTTGGTCCAAATGACTAAACAAATAATTCTACTGAGTCAGTTCTTTCAATCAAACTGTTTGAATACAATAAATAAAAAGAATCTGCCTTATATCAGTTTAAATAAGTGTAAAGGCCCGTTCAGACTACATGATTTTTATTGTCAGTTCTGACAGTCACTCTGTCAGATTATGGGATTGTGTCTAGATAAAATCTTGATGTGTCAAGGATATGAAATATACCAGACTACACTTTGCTTCTCGATCAGTCATCATGTGACATCTACGAAACTCAGACTGTCAAATGTCTCTATAATTGTCTCTTGAGTATTTCCCACAGACGGAAGTTTCACTCACACATATGTGTGTGTTTTCTGAATGAAAACAGTAGAGAAGTAGATTCATACTGTGGCAGCAAAAGGAGCATGTAGAGCTGTGCAATTGGTTTCCCAGCAATGGCTGTAAACAAATCACAAATGCTAAACATTCTTCACATTAAAATGACAACAAAACTTTCAGTACAGCCTCAACTTTTCAGACAGCAGGTTACCATGCATTCATATAAAACATCCTGCACCACATTGTGAATGAGAACACAATGTGACAGTCCTATTGGTTAGTATCAAACATGTGATGTAACCTGTTGTAAAGAACTGTGAAAAAATGTAACATGCTTGACTTTCTGTGTTGACTTTGTGAAGTACCGCAGACAAAGCATAAATTTTCGTGCACTGTAAAACACTACAAAAAATAAATGATTAAAGGTGCAGTACGTAAGTTGGACACCGAGTGGTTGAACTAGGTATTGCACTCCTGGATCAAAACAAACAGAAGCGCAGGTTGCCAGATTGAGGACAGGAGCGAGTGATTTAAACAGTGTTCTAAATAAAAGCAACGGCACCCGATTAAAGGAATATTTTCCATATTAAAAGGAGTTTTTGTCCTAACCAACAGCTCAAATTTATATATTTGAAACAACAATGTGAGTTTGAAAGACTTTTTCATGACATTTATTGCCATATAAAAGCAGCAGCAGATAGTTCACCTCAGATCTTGAAAATAAATTAAACCAATTGAAACTGAACTTTAAAACTAAACACAAATGAGTGATCCAGCATCTACATTTAGTAATGTTAAACAGGGTTTATATGTATGAAATAGTTTATAAATCTTACCATTTTGTGAGTAAGTGCACTATTCTGTGCTTGTGAATGGCTGTAATTAAATTTCTATCATGTTTCGTCTGGTGCAAACAGCCAAATTGCTTATCACTGCGCATCTCGTCATGAAGCGTGTTGTTAGGACACGGGGTTACAATGTAACCTGCTCCCCTAATGTTTACGCTCGTAATAGTTATATCTTTTAGTTGATAACCTCATGTGGAACTGACTCTGCGTCTCATTTCAGAGTCTGCTACTGTCCACTGGAGGTCGCATATCGGTCACGGATGCATGCTTTCTGAGCCTTTCTGACTGAATGAATGAAAAAAACGGTTGCTGAAATATAATTGGCTAAACTGGCATTGGGCAGGTTCAAATTACCAAAACGAAGACAGCGTTCTGGCACGGAAAACACATTTCATTCAGTGCCACATTCAACACACGCAAAGCAGAATAACTGACTTCAGCACTGTTTTTCAGATAGACAAGTATGTTCACTTGGCATGTTTCTTAAATATCTGCAAACATATTATAGTATTTTTATGCTTTAAAAGAGCCAAAACCTTACATACAGCACCTTTAAAGCTTGTGTCCTAAATAGGCATGGAACAATATTCAAGGTATACGGTGGTTTGGAAAAGTCAAGGATTATAAACCGCCACAATTTTCTGCTATATACCATTCCTATGGTATATGTAAGATTTTACATTCACATTCGTTTTTGTTTGTTTTATCTCCAGCAGAAAAGATATTCAAATATGCCATTTGAAATTGTAAAGAAAGCTGTGTTTTTAAAACTAATGAAGAGAGTAGACTTCAACGATTCGTATGAATTATTTTAATTAAACTGAATTATTATTTATTTTAATTATTTATATTTTAAATGTTTCTCAAAAAAATATATTGTGTCAAACAGTAAAAACAGTTGTTGTTTATTACCCAGACATTTAAAAAGAACTTATTACTGCAGTAATCACAATACCGTGAAACCGTGATATTTTTTCCAAGGTTATCATATTTAATCATATCGTATCATATCAAAATCTGGAAAAAATCTTGTCAGCTGAACTGGGTTTAACGATTGTAACGATTCATTGCAAATGTATGGTACTTATGCATATTCTTACAGTTGATTCCGTCAAAGAGAGTCAAGAACAGTCACAGTTTGAATCAGAGTAATAATCACACAGTGAAGTTAAATTGGTTTGAATGACCGCCTTGAACATGCAAATTATCATACAAATGCTGCATCAGAGAAATTATTCTGCTTCTTTTAAATGACTTATACACTATATATTCTAAATCCTCTTGTGGTAGAAATGAAATTTAATATTTGCACAACTTGTAGGTGCTTTTGCTTTGGTTTTCTATGATATGCATATCAATTATGAATTGCTGTATAAAAGGAACAGCATAAAAGTCCTTCAAAAAAGTCATATTTTTTCTTCAAAAGAACAAATAAATAAATAAATAGCACCATGTGGGTTTGGAACGACATGAGGGTGAGTACATAATGACAGAATTTCATTTCAGGCTCAACTATTCCTTTAATAAAACACCAGAGAGCGAGCGTTTGGAGAGGTGGAGAGAGGACAGCTCATTCCTCCACTAACTAGGAATGTCCGTGACAGGGATTGTGTGCATGTCCAAGCATATGAAATTACAACCCCCTCCTCCAGCAACCCTCTCCGTGACCCGTCTGAACTCGGCCTGATCTACTCCGGTACCAGAAGAAAAGCCCCACATCCTCATCAAAAACCGCTGGAGGCCGCAGATGATGAATAGGGGTGCTGGATCTATTAATTCCCTGTAACAGTTCCTTTCTGCCTCTTCAGATTCCCAGCGCTCACGGCACGCTTAACTGTGAAAGACGATGTGTTAAGCTAATGCTTCCACTGCCGCAAAGCAGCTTTGACTGTAATCAGGGGATACAATATGTCACCCTTTTCAACACCATGTATGCAAGCCAACACAAGCAAACATGAAAATACGTGTCCCGAGGTTGTGTCAGAATGAAGGCCACTATGTGACTGTGTTTGGTACACAAGGACATGTAGTGTCCTTTTGGTTTCTATAGGGTGCTACTATATAGTGCCACCCACTTTTGGTTCGGAAGTATTTTGCCCACTCATTTATGCAAGAGTTGTTTTATAAAAACATATTTGTTATAATATTAAGCGAAACAAAAAGAACAAATTATAAGACTTGAGGGACGATCCTATTTATTAACTGCGAATGTTGGTAGTATCCACTGAAATAACACATTTCTAATGTTTTATAGCAAAATATGTCTATTTATTTACATATACAGGTGAGGTATTTTTAAAGATAGTACCACTCAACGTAAAGTGCTATTTAAAGGCTTAACTAGGTTAATTAGGCAGGTTAGGGTAATATACATATAAACTGATTTTATTCTAACAGAAATAAAACAAACGAGACTTTCTTCTGAAAAAAATATCAGAAATACAGTGAAAAATTCATTGCTCTATAAAATATAATTTGGGGAAAAAAATATTGAACTTATGAAGCTGTATGTATAATCTGCAGTCTGATCTCACAAGGAAATGTAACTATTTTACCAGATTGGTACAAATTCGTGCAAGTTCAGTCATACGAAAATGTACAATTTTATAAAAGATGCATGGCATCCAACCCCACCCCTAAACCAAACCATCATTAGGGGATAAGCAAATTGTACTAAATTGTATGAATGAGATTGTACGGATTCACATGAATTAGGCACTAAATCAAAAAGTTAAGAATTTGAGTGAGATCGTGTTGATAATCTGTGAATATATCTCCAATAATATCTACATTTATAAATGTAAGAATTTTGCCTGAAGTATTGCTTTGTACAGAGCATCATGGTGGCGCAGTGGGTAGCACAATCACCTCACAGCAAGAATGTTGCTGGTTCGAGCCTTGTCTGGGTTAGTTGGCATTTCTGTACACTCCCCGTTTTTGCGTGGTTTTCCTCCAGGTGCTCCCGTTTCCTCCACAGTCCAAAGACGTGGTATAGGTGAATTGGGTAGGCTAAATTGTCCTTAGTGTAATCAATTTTCTCTATGTGTCGTGTTCTATGGAAACCTAAATACGGAAACAGAACAAGTTCTGTGGAAATAGCAGCGTTTGGACGGCATTTTAGCTTTCTCTGCTATAACGTTACAGTGCCTCTGGCCACTTTGCTGTGCGGGGTGTAAGTGCATGGTAAATGTGCTTAACCTGAAGCGATTGAGATCTCACTAGCCCGGATGTATTTTTTTGTAGTCCACAAACTTTGTTTTTTGTAGGCTTTGCTAAGTTAACTCTGTAATAGCCAATGTCTCCCTTTGCATTGAACTTTGAGCGTACTACATTCAGAGATGTTGTTTATGTTCAAAACATGAACTAAAGTTTCAAATATGGTATCGTGGTGGACCACCCCTTTAAATACCCTGCATCTTTCAATTGGTTTTATTTTATTTTTTAGTAATTTGGGCTTACGAATGCTGCCAAAGTTTTGTTTACTCTCGCTAAGTTTTCCTTTGGCAGTCTGGCCTGCAGTGGTACGTTCTCATTGGCTAATGAGCATTGGAGTGACAGCTTGACCTTGATGTTTCCTTGACTGACACTGACCTTGAAGTAAAGACATTTTAAAACTTCAAACATGCAAGCAGCTTCCTATTTCACGGGTGTTAAACTTAGAAGTTTTTTTTACATTTGGCACAAAACTAATCCCCTATGCCTCGACCACGGATCTTAACGAAACGAATACAGTGGATGATGACCATAAAGATGATGTGTCATCAAATATCTTCTTTCCTCTTCCTGCAGATGTCAGCCTGGCCCCTGCTGTTTTTTTTATATCAGGATGCTCAAAATCTTAGTAACACCATCTGTTATTTGAAATATCTTCTTTTATTGCAATAGCCTTGCACAGGCAAACACAGGAATAAAGCTTATGATGTTCCCCAAGTATTGTTCAAAGCGTCTTCGGAGGACAGAGAGCAAATGAGGATACGACGTAACAGTGTTCTTTCAATTATTCATTATCAGATACATTTCACATACTCTAATCCATTTGTCATACACATAACGGCACTGAATGAAATTAAAACAAAGTGCTTTTTTTCATATTCTTAGAGGATTGAAAATGTTAAAGATCTGAAGTAAATTGTTGATATGAAAAACACAACAGTCTTACTAAACGCAAGTGAAATGAACACTTAAATTATAAAAAGAATTAGTGATCATAAAAAAATTAGTATTTTAGTTTAAATTATTTAATGAAATCTGACAAATAGGCAAAACCTAGTGGTCTGAATGATACAGACGAGTATAAAGATGTCACATTACTTTGTATTTTTAGCTAAAATAAACTAAAAATTTGATTGAAACAAATTCTAAATTCTAAAACTGAAATAATAAACTAAAATTTATTTGTTTTAAACTTAATTAAATATATTTACACTGTATATATTTGAAGGTTATATACTGTATACCATAGTAAAAATACTACAACTACAATTAAAACGAAAACATAAAAATAAAACAATATAATATAATATAATATAATATAATATAATATAATATAATATAATATAATATAATATAATATAATATAAAATAATGTTTTAATACTGTCCACAATTAAACAGCCTTCTCTGGTAAAGAACAAAGCAACAGTAGCAGCACAGAAAGATTGGAGCATCCCCTTCACTAATCTTATCTTCTTTATGTTCAATAAACCTGAGCTTACAGCCCTGTTGCTATAACAACAACAAATCCAAAATGAGTTTCCAAAAATGGATCAATCGACAAATAAAACCAAATAACCTTACCCAAATTATAAGATTATTAACAATAATGACTGACTGAAATAATAACTGAATGATTCTGTTAATAAAAGCACAAAGCGTTCTCTGGATTTACTAAATTTATTAGGAATAAGTTTGAATAAAATTGTAATATTTGTTTCATTTTATAAAGGTCTGATAACCTTTTTTTTATTTTAAGTAAAATTTAGGATTTGTTTTTCATGAAATGATAAATGGTCAGAATAACATTTTTTTTGACTGAAATTCAGGGTTATCTGCCATTATTAATATTGACCTTTTAATTCCTCTGAAATTAAATCATTGTGTTGTGTTGTCTTAAAAGGAATAAAGACATGTCTAAAAACAGCACATTGTTTTGGAAATGTAATCAGTGGTGGACAGAAAAAAAAACTATTCTGTTTTACTCAATCACATAAATGCAAAATATAAATCCAGATAAACTGAGAAGTCAAGAGAATTATTTTCCATAGCTTTATATATATATATATATATATATATATAT
>CAIGQQ010035257.1:5240925-5257667 GCA_903798035.1 Danio albolineatus | reverse complement strand
ACTACTACTACTACTACTACTACTACTACTACTACTACTACTACTACAAATAATAATAATAACAAAAATTTAACAATAAATAATTTAACAATAAGTATTATTATTATCATTATTACTAATATTTTTATTATTATTATTATTAATAATAATAATAATAATAATAATAATAATAATAATAATAATAGTAGTAGTAGTAGTAGTAGAAATAGTAATAGTGATAATATTATTAATATTAATATTATTATTAGTAGTAGTAGTATTAGTAGTAGTAGTAGTAGTAGCAGCAGTATTAGTAATAGTAACAATAATAATTAATTTAACAATAAGTTAATTACTACTACTACTACAACTACTACTATTATTATTATTAACAATATTACTATTAGTAGTGGTAGTAGTAGTAGTAGTAATAGTAACAATAATAATAACAATTATAACAATAATAATAATAATAAAGAAAAAAGAAAATAAACAATAAAATTATATAATAATAATAACAATATTAATAATATTAATAATAATGATGATGATGATGATGATGATGACGATTATTATTATTATTATTATTATTAGTAGTAGTAGTAGTAGTGGTAGTGGTAATAATAATAATAATAATAATAATGACAAAAATGGACGCCACGGTGCCGTAGTGAGTAGCACGTTCGCCTCACAGCAAGAAGGTTGCTGGTTTGAGCCCCAGCTGGGTCAGTTGGCATTTCTGTGTGTAGTTTGCATGTTCTCCCCGTGGTTGCGTGGGTTTTCTCCAGGTGCTCCGGTTTCCCCCACAGTCCAAAGACATGTGCTATAGGTGAATTGGGTAGGCTAAATTGTCCGTAGTGTATGAGTGTGAATGAGTGTGTATGGATGTTTCCCAGAGATGGGTTGCAGCTGGAAGGGCATCCGCTGGGTAAAACAAATGCTGGATAAGTTGGCGGTTCATTCCACTGTGGCGACCCCAGATTAATAAAAGGACTAAGCCGACAAGAAAATGAATTAATGAATGAATGAATGACAAAAATGATAATAATTCATTCATTCATTCATTCAATAATAATCATTGTTGTTGTTATGTATTATGTATTATTATTATTTATTTTATTTTTTTTCACAGTAACCAAACATTCTTTTTTGATCTATGAATAAAAAATTCTCAGAGATTTTTAAACATACTTTATGGAAGAAAACCATAAAGTTTTATATTCTTCTAATATCAGTCTTTTTTCTAATATATATATAAAAGACTGAAGAAAGAGAAGAAAGACTGCTGTCCTGCTTTTGTATTGTCTGTAAAGAATAACAAGTTGCTTTGAACAAGGAAAAAAGCATGCCTGTTATCGATATATTTAGATTATGCTGACTACATTTACCTGTGTATTAGAACATTTTATTCAATTAGTTCACTAAGTTACTCACATGCAAACAAGCGCTAACAGTAGCAGAGTGCATTATCACCACAAGACCTCATGACACTGCATTTGTTAGCACCTTGCATTTAATCCAATTTTATGTAAAGATTTCTTGACATGTAGACATCAGATCAAATAAATGGAAAACAAATGAAAGTTCAGATCAAGCACAGTGCAATTAGGAGCAAACTGTGCATTGTATATAGTGCACAGACTCCATACCTGCAGAAAAAGCAGGCGCAGTTGCTAGTGAGGAACCAAGCTGATGTCACCGCATGGTACTGGGCACATTATCACCCCCTGACTGCACATCTACCCGAGGCCCGTCTACTTTCATCACTCTGAAAACGTGTTAGGAGGTGATGGAGGAAAACAAGCTGAGGTTAAAGTGGACAAACTCCTTTCCATAGGTGTATAATAAATATCTGGTTAGGGCTGGGCGATATGGCCTTTTTAAAATAATCCCATATTTAATAATTAATAACCCCCCCTTCTCGCTTCTCACATACTGTTTTTTCAAATTCTATGAATTCGGACATAATACTCGGATGGCATACTGATTTTAGCGTACTATATAGTATAGAAGTATGCAATTTTGAACGGAGCCTAAAACTTCTAGAATTAAACAGGATGTTTCTGAGTGGTTGGTGGATACATTTATGTAGCTGTTGGGAAGTATTGTTGATTCAACTCATCATCAAGCAAGATATATCTTATATTTAGTGAAAACTTTAAAAGTCTGTCACTTCACGATTCAGTACAAAATAAATGTTAAATTAATGTTCTCGTAATAATCGAATTAATATAATGACATGTGCTCTGATTTGCAGTAACCATTAGCATTACAGCATTATGTTCACAAGCACATTCATAAAGGACATTTGGAAACATTTTTCAAAATATGACTTGACATACTTGTTTTGCATATTCAATTAGAGCACAAAGTTTTAGTATTTCCTCATCCTTCAGAAACAGCATGAAATTACCCTCCTTGGTAAAGCAGTCTGGCGAAAAATATATTTTGATTGATAGCAAACCTCCATGATGCATACCTTAAGTTATATTGTGTCAAGTTTCTTCACCATTTTTTTGTATTTACGCCAGAAATGTGCACAACACTACTGTAGAAGTAGTTCAAAATAACACTAACACAACACAAACTAACAAAAAACAAAATTCTCAATCTGGAGCTTGTTAACTGGCCTCGCTCTGCATTCATAACTCTTGGCCACGCCCACACTCATCGCTTCTACAGTTCGACCAATCACAGATGCAGCAATCCACATTACTCCTACATGTAGTTATATATTTGCTGAGCAGACCGAGCCAGAGTACGGTGATGAGTGTCCGACTGTGTGGTAAGTCTATTCCAGACATACCACGTAAGTTAAATGCAGAAGTATTTTGTTTGTTGATTTTTGAATATGTTGTTATTCACAGCAAATAGCGCTTATTTTATGGTTCAATTTGTCCAAAATAAATAAAAATGTAAATAAATATCTACTTCAAAAATTGTATTTAACCACAATATCCTTGGTGAGTCTATGGACACTCTTATGTTCACTTATCGATCCAACTACAGAAGATTTGTAGCGTTTTTCAATTGTAAATCTTTCCGTGAACAGAAACGGCTGTCGCAGTGGCACCATGGGTGGAAACGAGCGTCATGTTTTTAGCTGCGTCATGATTTTGATAAGAAATTTTTGGGATGTGCCCACTTTAAAAGTCTCTAGGCAAAATAGTTTAGCAGATAAAGAGGCACAGATAGCCCCTCTTCTAAATAAGCACTGCCTGGGCCATTTGTCAAATCCAGGCCGGACCGGAACAACGATGGCATAAACATTATTTAAAAGAAATTTGCTGCTGTTTGAGGGTCTTTCATTAATCATAGACATATTCGAACATGCTTCCTCTGCGAGACTTGGCATCATCAATAATCTCGCCAACCGAGTCTACGCATCCAAGTTTGGAACACAGCGCTCAGTTTTGGAAATGACTGATGATAGATCCAAGGCAAGAGATTAATAAGCAATCGAACAGGATGAGAGAAAACCAAAGAGAAAAACTGTGCTGCTTGCTGACACTTCAAAACTTTCTTGGGATGCAGGTGATTGGAAACACAAGATTCTGCATTTAAGTGAACTCAACCTTTTATTTAATTCTCAGTGTTTACAGTTCTGCTTTTACATTCACTTCACTTAATTCATAATATAGAACGATATTAAAAAGTATGTGGACAAGTCATGGATATGTAGGTTTTACTGAAAAAATTAATATGTGATCAAATTTTCTAGATTTTATCAATAATTTTTTAAAATTTGTTTCAACCAACTACATGAGGTCCGTACCTCTTCGTTTTAAAGTTTTAATAAAATAAAATAAAATAAAATAAAATAAAAAGAAATAAAATAAAATAAAAAAATAAAATAAAAAGCTAATGATTTTCTCATCCATTTGTGCTATTTGTTTTAACAAACAGTATGAAGTCTGTACCTTTTAGTTTCATAGTTTTTTTTTATAAAATGATAAATAACGAAATAAAGATTAAAGTTGCTGTATATAAGTTTTAGACTCTTCTAAAGCATATAAATACCATAAATATGTTTGCAGATATTAAAGAAACATGCCAAGTGAATACTTATTTATCTAAAAAACAATGCTAAAGTCAGATATTCTGCTTTGAAAATGTGCGTTACGTGCCTGAACATGTTGGTTTTGGTCTCTTTAACCTGCCCAATACCAGTTAAGCCAATTACATTTCAGCACCCCAGGTTGCCTTTGTGGAAAATCGTTTATTTGACTCATTCAGTCATGAGGTGGACAGTAGCAGACTCCAAAATGAGACGCAGGTTCAGAGTTCCACATGAGGTGGTTATTAATTAGCAAATAACATAAACATTACAAAGGTGAACATTAGGTGAGCAGCTTACATTTTAACCCCCCGTACTAACAACACGCTATGTGAGGAGATTTGCAGTGATAAGCAATTGGGCTGTCTGCACTAGACGAAACATGACAGAAATTTAAATACAGCCATTTAGAAGCATAGAAAAGTGCACTTACTACACTCCAATTAAAGGATAAGGTTTATAATCTAATTAATATTTATATTAATTATCTTTAACATTATTAAATATACATGCTAAATCACTAATATGTGTTGGCTTGCACAGAGTACAGTTCTGAAGTTTAATTTCAAAAGGTTTATTTTATTTTTGTGATCTGAGGTGAACTATCTGCTGCTGCTTTCAGTATATGGCAATAAATGTCATGTAAAATGGCATTCAAACTTGGATTTTTTTGCATTTAACACTTCATAAAGCACATGAGGTGTACCTGAGGTGATCATTATCATATAGCATTGTTTCTAAAACATAAATGTCAGGTGTTTGTTAGGACAAAAACTCATTTTAATATGGAAATATTCCTTTTATCGCATGCTGTTGTTTATATTTAGACGATTTAAATCAGCCTTTAGGCTCAATAGGCAGGCACACTCCGGTTGGTGTCGTCTATCTGGCAACCTACTCTTGCATGTGTTTTGAACGAGGAGTGCAATACCTAGTTCAAACACTGGGTGTCAAACTTACATACTGCACCTTTAAGTAAAAAAAAAACTGTTGTTGTCTTGTTTATCACATAAATCATGGAGATTATCGAAAATGATTTAAAAATTAAAATGGTTTTATAAAATGTTGCAGCTGCAATGTATATTTAGGTCACATTTCTTCAAAATTATAGCCACTTTCTTTACTATATTTATGTATGAGAGTAAATAAACGCAAAAAAAAATTCTAACATTTTTGAATTACTATTAATTCTGTATTACTGTATTAACACTTTTTTTCAAAGACTTCAAGGTTCTTTTCAGGTTCTAATAACAGTGAAATAAATGACAATGTCAATGTTTAGGACTTACAAGAATCACACATGCAAAAAGGTGAGGCGAAAGCGATCTCTCATTCGAGACACCATCCTGGCATTTTGCGGCAGACGACAGATGCGATTTTGCCAGGAGAAAAGGGAAAGTGTCAGCATGTATTAATTTCAAAGTCTGGCTGACAGATGAGTCAACATTTCCTTCCTACACCCACCTTCCACAGCAAAGGGCAAAAGAAAGTGGTCCCTTTACCAAAAGTTTACCGTAAATGAAGAAAGGCTGTCAGCTTCTCTCTTCGCAACGCTACTTCCCCCAGCCACCCCTATAATGAGTCTACACTCAAATTAAAAAGGGTACTTCTAATAAGGTCCAGTAACGGGACTAATAAAACCTCCTGCAGGATCTAATGGGTTTCAAAAAAGGTCGTCAGACAGTACCTGCCCTTTTTCTAAACCTGGGTTTCATGACACACTGAACATGGGTGTTAAGACTCTGTTAAAGTGGAATAGTGAGGCGCAAACTACTTCCCCAAATGTATGCTACTGATCTCCTGCCACCTCAGATGTGCTGCCAGCTCTGCAGCCGTGGCAGTGACCTAGTTGTGAGCGCTTCGCTCTAAATGAGGAGCGGGAGATGGCAGGTACTTCTGTCTTATGCCGGAGACAAATTATATAGCCTGAAAGTTAACATGCGACTGCTGAAAATTTTACTTTAATTTGGTTTGAGCTGACTTCATGACAAAAATAGAGATCGAGCTTTATTATACTTTTTGCATATTACTTTTCACGTAGGTTGTATAATATAACTTATGGTGAGGGTAAAACATCAGCAGATCAAAGATCAAAATGTATAACATATGGAGTTATAACATTACTGTCGTTCAAATGAAAGATCTGAACTGAAAGAAGGTGTCAATAATTCTAGCTTTACTTCCTATTTCTGGAGGTTAGTAACAAATGTGCATGTTTCCAGTCTATTTTCTTCACTAGCTGATTGGGGACCATGTCTATAGGCCAGATTTATTAACAATTTGCACCAGCACAAATTGTATTGTTGCCATTAAAACAATACTGTCTATATTTATTTTTGATATCGCTGAAAAGGTATGGACACAGCTATGTTTCCACCTGACCTAACCGAATATCCATTTTGGGAGTCAGGCGCAAATTTTATTAGAGCGAAGTATTTAGATGAATCACTCAACACAATCTACTAATGTCTGAACACCTCGAACTACTGGTATTTGCACCATTGTTTAACGACTAAAAAGCAAGGCAAGGCAAGGCAAGCATGTTTAATATGTTGCGTTGAAACAGCATGGGATAAGGTAGACCAATGGTTCTCAAACCTTTTTCACCAGGTACCACCTCAGAAAAAAATTGTCTCTCCAAGTACCACCATAATTACCGTTATTGAAATACAGTAGCGTAGTAAACCTAAGCAGCTACAGCTCTGCACAGTTCAAAAACGAGGCAGAATAATTCTTATAATTAAGAATATTTATTGTTGTCAGCCACTATAAACACTATAAATAGTTTGAACATTAAAACTGCACTGTGCTTACAGGTGAAAAACAATAAATAAAAAAACATCAACGTTTAAATTAAATGTGCTTTTAAAAGTTAATTAAAAACGATACTCTTCTTAAACTGCAAAAAGAAAACTGCTGTACTTAAGTGTAAAGTATTATCATATACTTTACACTTAAATAGTAGCCTATTCATCAAAACCTAGAAATGTTCCTTCGACGTCATAAACATAGGCTATGTCATCATATTCCTGCATAAACTCTTTTTTAATACATTTTTTAATATGTCATATATACATGCAGCATATATCTTTAAAATCTAAAAAAATTACTTGTATTTTAAATATGTGAATTGGATTTACATATTTAAATTAGAGATCTGCTTATTACGCGTTAGAGTCTTTGTGTGTCAGAAAAGGGAGTGATTAAACTATACCTGTCAACATTGGGATATAAAAATGCATGATACGCCCTAACAACCCTTACAAATATAATGCTAAGTGGAAATTAGCATCATATGATAGAATACACAAAAAAGATTAGAAAATTGAACATATAATAAAAGGTTTAGCCTATTAAAATCAATTTACTGATCACATCGGTGTTATTGTACGTGTCAAAGGGTTAAAAGTGTGTTCAATATTTTTACTTTAATTATTCAGTGTTTCCTCCACGTACCACTAGAAAAAAGCCTGCGTACCACTAAATTCTCTATGCATATTTATTTGGAAAGTCAGAAGAACACACCGCCCAAACATATTTTTTACCAAGCCATTTTATTTTTTATTTGCTTCAGTAGTAAAAAAAATAATGACTTGGAACAAACAAAAGGGTGAATCTTATGATTCCAGTGCGATTTTTATTCCCCCAGACAGCATGTGAACTGTATTCCTTGTGTCTGAACTGTCAAAAACACAAACAGTTAAACAGTCAAAATGTTCATCTTGTGCAGGGGTGCAAACTCCTGTTCCTAGAGGGCTGCAGCCCATACACAGTTTAGTTCCAACCCTGCTGCAACACACTTACCTGTAGGTTTCAAACAAGCCTGAAGGACACAATTAGTTTGATCAGGTGGGTTTAATTAGGATTGGAACTAAACTGTGTAGAGCTGCGGCCCTCCAGCAACTGAGTTTGACATCCGTAATCTAGTGGAATATCTCACATAAAAACTTTTTTTTATATTACTGCGGCTACTGCGTTGGTTGATATGTAAATAAAATGTTATGTCATCATCCTCAGATATTTCTATACCCATTGATAAATCTTGCCTGTTGCGTACAATCAACATTTGGTTTGTGTTGTAATGTCCAGATGACATTTTGTTCTGCATTATAAAAGTGCATACAAAGTGAGACCCCTTTCAAAAAAAACAAAACAAAAAAAACGTATACAGGACTACTGAGCTAGTTACAGGGGAATGCACTTCTAGAAAGTTCCTATAAATCACTTCCTGTAACTACCTCTAAGACCACTTACATCTTTACTAAAAAACTCCTATTTGAAAACTGCTATTAAGTGTTGAAGGAATGGAGCTTCACAGTAAAAAATTCAACTTTTAGTCCTCACTGCATGTTAAATTCTCATCAAAAGAATGAAGACTCACACAACATTACAGTGTGGTAACATTCTGCGGAAGTTATGCTTTAAAAATGGCATTTTCAGTCTAATGCGTCACTATGTTGCCCGTGTTCTAGTTTCTCCGGAGCACTGAGGTGGGATAATGACTAAGGAGGCCTGGATTCAGCCAACCTCATTAATGATCCAGGGCTTTTGCCGAGTCAGATCGCTGGCACTTTGGGATCCACAAAAGAAACCTTTATCCATTCTTCAAAGACACCCCGAGGACAGATTTACTTAGCATCTCTGCAATTCCACTGTCACTGGAAGAAATAAGCCACCCATTGATCAAAGGCGAAGCTTGTTATTTCTGCACAACTAGTGGTAATAGATGGAACTGCAACAATAACAGTCTTTTTTCCCAAGCTATATATTTTTTAATATATGCTGAATATGTTTTGTGACTGTGAGGCTCAAAAATACATTTTTAAAATAATTTTAAAAAAATGTATTTAAGGGTCAAAAAAATACATTTCCAACCTAAAAAAAGATAGATAAAATATTATAGGAAACAATGTGAAATTCCCTTTTGCTCTGTAAAAACATAATTTGGGAAATATTTAAAAAGAAAATCAGAAGAGGGCTCATAATTGGGACTTCAACTGTACATTAACAAAAAATATAAATGATTTCGAAGAATAGAATTCTAAAAATAGCTTACAGTAACATACTTATACCTTATTTCACATGCACATATTATGTACAACTTCAGTAGCAGTCAAGATCAAGGCACAATGTGCCCAGAAGAGTTTGTTTTATTTTAAAGGACAATAAACAAAAATACTCTTTAAACCAACTTTTAAAAAGCACTTTAATTTGTTACAGCAATCTATTTTATTTTATTTTTTTCAAAGTATAATTTAATTTTGGTTCAAACTATTATTGTAATTTAATAAACTACTGGTTTAAAGTAAAATACTTATAATGTTTTTAAGTTTATCAATTTTTTTAAGGCAAATTGAATAAAACAGGTTATAATCAGAGGCCATATTTTTTCACTTAACCCAGTATAAAAGTGTCTTGAAAGACGAAAGATACAGTAGTTTCACTTTTTTTTTCAGTGTATGCTCCTAGCCTTAGACGTTTTAGAATACCAAATAAAGATTTTCTTCAAACGTAACATGTTAAAGTCTGGATAAAGATAAGTATGAGAATTGTTTCTGAACACATTATAAATGTTAGAAATGTGTTGCTGAAACACATTGCAAAAAGTACTGAATTGTGGAGTTAAACCAGCAAACAATTATTCACCAATATTGTGTTCAGGATATTATTGGGCGGGTCTAAAACAGTGTCTTGCCCCTATAACTATAGTAACTACTGCATATTAACGTCAGTGGTTCTTCTGCTCAATCATGAGTTACAATCACTGTTCATTACTACGCCTTCATTTTGCTACCTATCAGATTAGATATAATTGTAACAAATGGAGCGTTCACAATTCGCATATAAAAACGCATGTGATGCAAACTGTACAGCTTTCTCTGTTTTTAAAGTGCACCACAGCTTGCACTTACTTAGTGTCAGTCATTGTTAAGCAACCATGAACTGCGCTTACCTCTAAGATGACTTTCAACTCACTGCATCGCTGTCTACTTGAGTGCACTCAAGTACGACAGTAAAGATCTGTGCGGGACTGAATTTCTAATCCTGCTCCCGCCAGGTTTTATTCCGCACCCGACCGCTCCTGTGGTATATTTAGCATTTGTTCACCTGCTGACCGCCCCGTTTTTGCAAACTGAAGAGTGGGGGTGCAGGGGGTGGATGTGGGGGTGGTTGTGTTCGCGAACTGGATGGTACCCAGCTGGATGCTACAGGGTCAAGACATCCCGGTGGATGTGTGGGCCATACCTGTCAACCCTCCCGTTTTCCCAGGATTCCTTTTCATTACAAGTGTAATATCCCTTATTATGATGGGCATATCCCTTATTTTCACACCCCAATGTTGACAGGTATGGTGTGGGCTCTGTCTCATTCACACACATACACGCACATAGACAGCACCAAAGCGGATACGCATGTGCTCTCTCACTCGCGCGCGCTCAGCTCAGAACTCGGGATCAATATTGTTAGACTGCCCGCTCTAGTTAAAATTACACCAGAGTTACCGTCCCCTACCACGCTATATTCTGTAATTTATTGTCACACTGCAAGAAATCTGGTCAGGTCCCTCGGGTCCCGCGGCTCTCCCATGGATCAGCCGCATCAGTAGCATCCAATCAGGTTGTACGACTATATGACAGTTCACAGATAGCCGCTTTTCCTGTGAGTGGGTGTGGTTTCATCATCACCAGTAGACACGCCCCCAGTGATTGAAAGTAGACCCCTGCCTATTTGTCAAAGATTTTGATAATTTCTTTCGGTCTTTTGGCAATTTTTTTATCATTCAAATTTAAGTGTGTGGTTTATAACACATTTATCTGTTGTGTGAACTCACCAGTGGTGGAAAGAGTACTGAAAAATCATACTCAAGTAAAAGTACCGTTACTTGCCCAAAAATGTAGTGCAAGTAGAGTAAAAGTATCTGTTGTATATATTACTCAAAGTATGAGTAAAAAATAGACCTTTTAAAAGTACTCAAGAGTAGTGAGTAGTGAGTATTACACTGTGAAAAGTTGATGCGTTTACAGAATGTTATGTTTACACAATCCCTGCACAAACAAAATGTGGTGTATTCTTCCTATTTTTGTTCGTTCCTTTCAACCTTCCTTCAATTATTTGTTCGTTCTCTCCTTCCTTCATTCATTCATTTGTTCCCTCCTTCCTTCGTTCACTCGTTCATTCGTTCATATTTTTGTTCCTTCCTACATTAAGTCCTTTTGTTCATTAATTTGTTTGTTCATTTATCCCTTCCTTCCTTCCTTAGTTTATTCAGTCCTTCCTTGAATTCTCCCTTCATTCGTTTGGTCATTCCTTCTTTCCTCCCTTCATTTGTTCGCTCATTCTTTCTTTCATATTTTTGTTCCTTCCTTCATTTGGTCCTTTGTTTATTCGTTTGTTCGTTCCTTCTTTCCTTGCTTAGTTTGTTCAGTCCTTCCTTGAATCCTTCATTTATTTGGTTCTTCAATCCTTCTTTTCGTTCCTTGTTCGGTCCTTCCTTTTATTTGGCCCTTCCTTCCATTCTTCATTTGTTCCATTTAGTGATTGTTTAAGGCTGTTTGGTGATTTCAGTCATCATACAGTCGACATCCATCATTTTCAGTGACATGCAGTCTATAAAAAGTCTCTGGGTCAAAGCATGTAAAGATTTTGGACATCTTCTTGAACATTTTTTATGTTTTCAAAAGGTTTGCTGCATTTATAAAGCGCCTATGTCTTGAGGTTGTTCAGTATGATGCTATTTACTTTCTATGTGTGATTTAATTAGACAGGAATCACAGGACTGATCTTTCTACTTTAGACAATGACCATAGACAAGAAAGAAATAAAGTAGTGACTGCTGGTTGAAGGAAAGTAGTGGAGTAAAAGTACAGACACTGTATTAAAAATGTACTCAAGGGAAAGTAAAAGTACACATTATTAAAACCACTCAGTAAATTACAATTCCTGAGAAAAACAGTAGTCTGAGTATTTGTAATTAGTTACTTTACACCACTGGAACTCACAACACATATTTTGAAATCCCTTTACTCAAACCTATTTTCTCAGAAATTAATTAGGTAAAAATATCTATACTTTATAAAATGGTGGGTTGTGTAAGCAGCGAGTGTATTTTAAATATTTATAGCAATTTGCAAGTATCATTTGAAAATGCAGTATGATCCAAATAATTTAGCCTAAACTTGAAATATTGCACAATTTTTTTTTGACATTTTATCTATAGTGTTCAACCAACTTCTTACAATCTTTTCTCCTTGCACATAAATACCTCCAAACATTTAACGCTGCAGATTGTGATCTAATTGACCATACTTCGCATATAACATAATCAAATCCACTGTTTTCCAGTAAGCACCATTCAGATATTGCATTTCATTTCACATCGGTAGAGCACAAGCAAACACAGGTTATAGAAAGATCAAATCATATTAGCTCAGGATATCATGACATACCTGTAATTAAGTTTTGAAATTACCCTTCAAAAGTCTCGCTCCACAAACCTATAATCGGCTCAATGGCTTCATATTTGCTCTCCGATTTATCCTGTGGTTTTTAAGGAGAGCGAGTGCAAACAAGTTTATAGTTCCCAGTCAGCCTAACCACGACCAGCGTTTGCGTCCCTTGGGCTGAGAAATCCATCCATTTCATGAAGTTATCTCTGACTCTGTGATAAATAATAAAAAGTTCCTAGGATATTACCAGGCCGTATAGTTGATGGTGGATCTACAAGCCCCTTTTCTCAACCCAATCATCTCTATTGATGGCACTGTGTTTTTATTGTCTGGCTGAGGGAATCTAATGAAAGCATGGCCTTCGTTTACTGGCTGAATTCATAAACCGCTGATCTAAATGTAGGGGCTGTGGATCCCATCTGTCTCTCATTCTGTCTCCTGCTCTTCAGAGCCAGGGCTCAAAAGATGCGATCGCATATCACGCATAAAGGATACCTTCGGCAGCTTGATAAATACTGAAAAATAGTCAATATAGTCAGGAAACTGTTTAAACGTTTGGTAAATCATCAAGATGCTCATAGCTAAAATATTCATTGCTTTTCTTGCTTAGATTTCTAGTGTTGTTTCTAGTCCAAATATTCCAAAATTCTTAAACCAAGTGTTTTCTAGACAAGCAAAACATATTGGCTTGTATACCAAAATAAGAAGTAAGAAGTTGTTTTTTTTTCTTAAAAAACAAGCTTAATTTCTTGCCAATGGGGTAAGAAAAATAATCTTGTTTTTAGTATGAAATAAGGATATTTTGCTAACCCCATTGGCAGTTTATTTTGCAAGTTTTAAGGAAAAACTCACATAGTTTTGACTTATTATTTCGGACAAAAGAGCTTTTACTTGTCTATAAAATGCTTTTTGATTTAGCAATTTTAATATAATTGGATGAAGTGTATAAGTATGTGTGTGTAAATAAGAGAGTGTATAGGTGTTTCCCAGCATGGTGTTGCGTTGTGGCTGAAAATGCATCCGCTGTGTAAAACGTATGCCAGAGGTTCAATCTGCTGTAGCGGAGTTCACTCTGCTCTGTGGTTCACTCTGCTGTAGCTACCCCTGATAAATCATGGACTAAGTAGAAGGAAAACTAATTAATTAATTTGAAATTTATTTCAACATTGTAAAAATGCATGGTTCAACACAAATCAATTTAAATTTAAGTGGATTGAATATAAAACAATTAAGTTTTTCCAAAAAAATCCAAAATAATTTTGTTGTCTCAAATCACTTTAAATAAGTAGTTTGAATAAGCAGCAAAATATATTTTTTAGTGTAGAAACAAAACCTCTATGTAAACAAATATATATATATATATATATATATATATATATATATATATATATATATATTATAAAATTCTTTACGAGATTTTCCTGTGTGATGAACGGCTCTGTACACATCTTTGTGATTGTGTGTACTCATAACCAGTAGGGGGAAGAATAAATATTGAACACGTCATGTTTTTTCCTAGCAGTAATATTTATAAAGTAGCAGTTGACATGGAATTTAATCAAGTTTTGGTAAAAACTCACACAATATAAAAATTAAAATGAAATAATATATAACAGAAATTCTGAAATAAATAGTTACATGTGTAATAACAATGGAATGACACAAGAAGACAGTACTGAACCATTTAATGTAGTATATTTAATGTATTTAATACTTCATATAAACGCTTTTTTGGTGATGGCAGATTAAAGACGCCTCCCATGGAGAATGAAGTTATACTGTATGCATTTTTCAGGTGTGAGTTTTTTACAGACTTCAACAGAGTGTATAACTCTTGGTGGTTTTGTCACATCTGATTTTTATTTTATATTTTCTACTGAATTCAAGTCAGGTGATTGGCTGGGCCATTCAACAGCTTGATTTTTTCCCCCCTGGAAGCAATTAAGAGTTTCCCTGGCTGTGTTTTGGATCATTGTCTTTCTGAAATGTCCATTTTGGTTTTCTCTTCGTCATTCTAATGTAGATGGACTGAAGCAGCAAATATTAGGTTACACTAACGAAGAGCAGAGGGTTGCTGAATAACTACTGAGAGATTTCAGCTTCTGTCTGAGCTTTCACTGCCATTTCTACACCTCCCTTTCTTCATGTGTTCAATATTTTTTTTCCTGCGTCATTTCATTTTATTACACATAACTTCATTTGTAAACGAATTCGTTTTGTTTTCTTTGCATATACGGCTTGCTTTGGTTGCTAGCAACATCTGGTGAAAATTTTAAGTCAACAGCACCTTTAGAAACATGTTTTCTGAGAAAAAATGGTGACGTGTTCAATACTTTTCCCCACTGTATCAAACTGTTAATCATATTTTATATTTTTGATAATTTTATGCTTATAATAATATACATTTTAAAAAAACTAATGCAATTAGATATAGCACACACACAAATAACCAGACACAAACATACATAGAATATTTTGAGTTTTCTGAATATATACTATTGTATAATTTTTATACATTTAATATATACTTTTAATTTCAACAGCTATTACTTTCTTGAATATTACAAATTAAACATATATATATATTTGTGTAATAAGTAAAGCACTGTACCCAAACAACAAACCACTACATTATTATTTCCAAATTATTTGGTGGGATGGCTTTCATAGAGTCATCATGTGTTGGACTGAGCTCTCGTGTGCCACATGAAATGAAGTCCTGGAGTGTTTGACAGCACTGAGCTGCAGTGTGTGTTTTGTCATCTGATCTTCAAACGCTCAGTGTAAAGGTGTGTGCCCGCTGGGGCTGCTGGCATACGGTAGCGGAGTGAGAGCTCAATCCCCCGCTAGTGCACGTTTCCATTGAAAAACCGAAAAAGAAAAGAGACGGATAAAGACGGAGCCGTTCATCACACAGGAAAAGCTCATAAAGATTTTTACTATGCCAACAACATATTGGCAGAAGAGACAAATGGCATGTTGTAAACACCGGAAGATTTGTTGAATGTTTGAGAAACCTTAGTATTTCAGTCTCAAATTACTGTCATGAATAAATAATCTCCCCGTCTGCTGTAATCACTGAGTGTTGCTCTCATAAAAGGTCATAAAGCGGGAGCTGGTGGGACATTGTGAGTAATGGTGCTTGTGATTTTTTTACACTCTCTCGTCTTGACAGCACAGACGCTGCTGATGAACACTTTTATAATAATGACACAGGTGAAGGAGAGGCTCTATGGTGCTTATTAAGTTGAGCCTGACTATTTTAAAAAACGCTATCAGTAAAAAGTTCAGCAAACTGTGAACGTGGAAAGAGTCAAGGTCTATTTACTGGAAAAAGGGATGCCATTAAAGGACATGAAAGCAAATGACAATTTAGAGGATTGATTTGTTATTTAATGCTATTGACAGTTATATACATTTTAATAATATACTTTAATATAATGATCAAATAAATTCAGTCTAGGCAAGCATGATAGCTGACTCACAAAAAAAATATGATTCTTTCAGACTTTTGATGATTAGATTTTATGCATGTACTAATAAAAATATATATAAATATGGAAAATGAGTTATGCGTGTTAACAATAATAGAATGACACAAGGAGAAAGTACTGAACTACTGGTGGTGGCAGCTTAAAGACAATTCTCACATATGTATGAAGTCACATGAATTGCTCAGGTGTAAGTTTTTTCCTGGAGTGTAAAAACCTTGATGGTTCTGTGGGTCTCGTCTATCAAATCTGATCTTTATTTTGTATTTTCTATTGGATTTAAGTCAGGTGATTGGCTGGGCCATTCTACAGTTTGTTTCTTTGAAAGCATTTAAGAGTGTCCTTGGCTGTGTTTTGGATCATTGTCTTGCTGAAAAGTCTCATCTTCATCATTCTGCTAATGTAAGTGTTATTTACAGTTAGGAAGGGCAGAGGGTCGATGAATAACTACTATTTTAGCTGCTGTCTGGGTTTTTACTGCCTTTCTACACCTTCCTTTCTTCATGTGTTCAATACTTTTCCCTGTGTCATTTCCTTTCACATAACTTCATTTGTAAACTAATTAATTTTTTTTTCTTTGCATACATGGATTTCTTTGGTTGTTGCCAACATCTGTTGAAATTTCAAGTCAACGGCACCTTTAGAAACATGTTTTTTGAAGTTGTTAAATGTTATACAATATAATGATTTTATTTATAATTCATACTTCTATAAATGTGTAATATATATATATATATATATATATATATATATATATATATATATATA
>CAIGQQ010035257.1:5225059-5240915 GCA_903798035.1 Danio albolineatus | reverse complement strand
ATATATATATATATATATATATATATATATATATATATATATATATAAGTATAATAGTAGTATATTTTATATTTTAATAGTAGTATATATAATAGTATATATATTTTCTTTAATTATTATTATTTATTATATTTAATCTATATTTTTTCTTATGCTTTCTTGATGATATTGTGTTATGTTGTCTCCGACACTGTGTATTTTGAAATGGCATTTGTATTTTTCTGTTCTAGTTAATGTTATTGTTTATTTTCTTGTGCTAAAAACAATAACAATTTATATATACTTTTTTAAAAATAGTATAAAAATATACAGTAAGTATAAATGTAAAACTGTTGAAAATTGTTTGAGATTTCCTTAGTTGAAAAAGTACTTATTAAAGATTTATATAAAACGTCAGCACAAACCACAAACAAAACATTCAATCAAACACGAAATAGGAACACATCATAACTATTTAAGCTACGCTCATTTTCACCACAAATCAGGTCAATGTTTTTATGTAGAGTATATAAATGAAATTAGGCTCATTTTAGATGATGCAGCATTTGCAAAACCCTTGTGTCTGGCACTATTAAGGCCACAGTATTACTGCCCACAGAAAGCAGACGGCAAACCAAATTTAGAAGAGTTGCTCCATTATGAGCAGGCATAAATCCAGACGAGTGAGGTGAAGTGAGCTGAATCAGGCACCTGCATCGCAGAATCTGCCAGATCACACAGAGTACAGCATTTCCAACTACCGCATCCACACTTCTAGCAAATCTGCATAAGTCCTTCAGTAAATAAGCCGCTAAAACAACGCCAAAACCTCTGACGAAGGTGCCATTCATTCTGTCGCCATTGCTGTGTTTTAAAATCTTGCTTTTGCTACGTTTCTCATGCCAGAAATTCAGAGCTGGTTTGCACTGGATGTTTGCTAGGCGGATAAAATGAGGAATACAGGAGACACATTCATTTCAGGCTGATTCGGCATGTCTGCTTTTTTTTTAGGGCTCCACAATTTGGAGATAAAATTTTATCTCATTATACAGTTGAGTTTGATCAATTGAGTTTGATGATATTCATTGTCTATAACCTCATCATTTCTAGCATCACACAATATCAGGAGAGCCACAGTGAAAACTAACCTGTATGAGTCTGCCCTGTTCAGTCTGCAGTGTGCTGAGCTCCTGCCCGATGTTGCCCTGGCCTTGTCTCAAAGCGTTGTACTCCATCTTCAGCTGGCTGGCGTGAGCGGACAGTTTGGCCACCTCCTCGGCCAGTTTGACCAGCAGAGCCCGATCCTGGCCTTTCACTGACTTCAGATCAGTGTCGTGGTCAGTGAGCGAGTGCAGCAGTGAGGTCTGAACCCCCTCCAGACGCAGGAAGTTATTGTTGTAGTCGGGACAGTTGGGGTCGATGAAGATGTTGATGCGAGAGCCATCACCCCGCTCGATGGTCACCAGGGCGTTTCCCTCATCCTGATTGGTGCTGATGAGCGGGGGGCCGTCGGGGCCACTGGGAGCCTGGTAATGGTTCATCAGGAGGATGATCCCGGTTACTGTCACGGCCAGTAAAACGGCAACAAACAGCAGGATGGTGCACAGGAGATAACTACAGCTCATCCTCTGCACAAAGCGGGAAGAACACAAAGATAGAGATGCATTAGTATCAGCGGAGGTGTCAAACATTTTTGTCGTTTTATTTGACTTTCACTTAAAGTACAGATGAAATCAAAACCAAACAAATGATTTTGTTAGCTCACATTGCTAGTTTTGTGGCGTACAATTCATCTGTCTATGTCAGGGATCACCAAACTTGTTCCTGGAGGTCCGGTGTCCCGCAGATTTTAGCTCCAACCCTAATCAAACACACCTGAACAAGTAATCAACCTCTCACTAGGTATAATTGAAACATCCAGGCAGGTGTTTTGAGGCAAGTTGGAGCTAAACCCTGCAGGACACCGGACCTCCAGGACCGAGATTGGTGATCCCTGGTCTATGTCATTAAGGAAAAAAATTGTTTGCCCGTGTAATTGAAATTAAAATCTGAAAACACACTTTCTGTTTGTTTTCAGTTTAACTCTCAGATCCAATCAGCTCACAGTAGAAAAACAACAAGCCACGCCCACTGTTTTCTTAGCTTTTAAAAATGTAATATCTCTAGGAACTGTCACAATACGAGAGAGAAAGAAAAGGTTGCCTTCTGGTTCATGCAGACTTTAAAGTAAAATCAAAGATGACAATTTTTAAAAAACTTTTATTGGCCGTAGTGTTGTCAAAAGTAACGAATTCGGTACCGATCGGTAGGTCCACACCGAATCTGCACGCACAGAATTTGCAGATTTTTATCCTATCATTGATTCTATTTATTTACTGGTGTAAATGTATGTAAATTTATATTCATTCAGTTTTCAAAATAATTTCAGTAATAATGTTGACTAATACGAGAATATTCATATGATTTATTTACTATACAGTTTGTAAAGTACTATTTTCTGTCTTTTAGCAGAGATTTTATATGAGAGACTTGCTTTGTTTACCAAATAAAGTGGATCTAATTGGACTCGCATCGTAAACATTAAATAAAAGTTTAAAAGGTATTACTTTTTATTTCATATATTAAGTTTTTATTAATGATGCTCCCAAAATCATTCCACATAAATCTGCAGATATTTAACAAAATACTCCGCAGAAACAGCAAAAAATGTCTGCAGATTCTGCCTGGCCCTACTGATCGGTACTGAAAATTTAAAAAAATGTCAATTTCTGGCAAACATTTGAGCGCGTTCTTAAACACAGCTGATTGTGTTCATATGTTCAACAGAAATGTCTGTGATTGGCCGTGAAGGTCATCAGTTCTCCACACTTCATTGATGTTCACTGAGTGCAAACGCAAATACACGGACATGGAGAATTTGAAAAAGCCGTGTAGATCAGTCAATCTACTGTATCAACAGATCACTTGTATGTAAGCTTATAGACAGATTTAATGATCAACGCAAACCCTGTGTCTGTGTTTGTATTTAGTGGAGAATGGTGAACAGATGAAATATTAGCAAGACATTGACATTTTTAAAATTTCAGTACTGATTGGTACCAAACCGATACTTTTGACAATAATTATGGGCTGTTTATACAACATTGTTTTCAGCAAAAAATGTGAAAACTTTTTACACATTTTGCCTGTTTGTTTAGACAATAATGTTGTTTTTGGAATGAAAACGCATGAATTTGAAAACCAGTTTTGAAATTTAGATATTTGGATGAACAATGCCTTTAAGTGATTATGTGGGGATTTTTAATAAAAAAATAAAATAAAGATTTTTTATTGACACCTTGTACTTTTACTTGGGTATATTTTTGAAGAAAAAGTGCACTTTTTATCCTTTATGTATTTTATACATTTTTTTTTATTTCTGTTTACATTTTGAATACATTTTTATACTATATGAAATCATTTTTGTTTGTTTGTTTTTATGCACATAAAAATAGACACTCAAATGAAATTCCTTAACATACAAGAACTAAAGATGTTTTTTTTTCACAGAGCATATTTTCAGCTTTATATAATTTTAATCTATAGGGGTGTAAAACATTTGAGTAGCTGTACTTAATTACTGTACTTTCTTGGGGGATGTATTTTATTCAAGTACTACTTAAACAGATAACTTGTTTTTTTGTACATTTCTGAAGAAAAGAAAATTATATATATAAACTACTAAACTAAGTAAGCTAAAACAGTATGAGTTACTTTTTTTTTTCATTTTATGCACATTAATAAACAGACACCCAAATGTACATGCAAGAAATAATGATGTTGTTATCACACTTCTAATGACTATTAGCAGAGGTATTTGTGCCTCGGAATTTCACCATTAAATCAGAGGAAGCATACTAAGGTACTGAAGAAGCTTTTCAAACACATAAGTATAAATCATACTTCTTCAAGTGGTCGTTTTTGTTTTTTTAATGGGTGTATGGATGTACTGTAAGTTAAGGTAGTTTTTTTCCACAGCTTTATTAGTGCTAAGTATTAATATATTAGTGCACAGAAAAAAGTAACCATTAAAATGACCAGCATGGCACAGAAAAACTTCAATACAACAAACTAAATACAACTTGTGAAATGTATGCAAGTAAAGTGTGCTGATTAAACTTGCAGGAGGCCAAATCAAATCTCACACACACCGATAACACAGATTCAAAAGTAGCAGCTACAAATTTCTAAAAAATCCCAGTTCAACATTAAACATGCATGAAAATGCCTCTTGAAAGTTTAATCTGCTATTATGTAACACCTGAAGACTCCTGAATGCATAAATTCTGGCTTTTTGCAAAGGTGTTTATAGAAGACGGAAAGGAAAATGCTTTCGCCCAGATGCCTATAAGACCTAATCAAAGTTCCTTTGCTCCAGATAATGTAACTCAGGATGATAATATTCAGTGAAGAGGAAAGCAACCTAAACCAGTAGGAAACTTGGAGTCTGCACTGAAGAAAAAAACATCCTTATGGACATTTCTGGTTTTCATTATGTGATCAATTTGGCTATAAAAGTGTTTTTATAGACATTTTAATATTTCATTTACTTTCATAAATTGATTTAAACTAATGATCATATTGAAACCCTTTAAAATATAATTCAGCCCAGTTAAGCAACAACTCATACATTTTTGGTTAACATTCTGTTGGCAAGGCATTAAAAGAAATTAACAATAAAAAATGGTTATATTGTCAGGTTTGGCTGATGGGTTTCTGCTTTTGAGCACTGCCTGCCAAGTGAATTAAAATTTTGTAATTATAATTACATGGCTATGTTGGTATAGATATCAGAGCATGATACCCCAGGAAGACTCTTATTTTGTTTTATTATATTATTTAAATATAATTTGCAGCTTATTAAGGACAGCACTAAATCAACTAATTACTAAATCACACTCTCTCATGACATTTAATCACTGATTAAACATAATAAAATAACTTTAAAAGCTGGTATTATTTTCATTTTCATGTAGTCAAAGTCAAAATATTCGCCCTTCATGAAAATATTTATCCTTATTTTCAAAAATTTGCTGGTTCGAGCCTTGGCTGGCTCAGTTGGCATTTCTGTGTGGAGTTTGCATGTTCTCCCTGTGGTTGTGTAGGTTTCCTCCGTGTGCTCCGGTTTCCCCCACAAGTCCAAAGACATGCGGTACAGGTGAATTGGGTGAGCAAAATTCTCCATAGTGTATATGTCTGAATGAGAGTGTATGAGTGTTTCCCAGTGATAGGTTGTAGCTGGATGGGTATCCGCTGTAATACATATGCTGGATAAGTTGGCGGTTCATTCCGCTGTGGAGACCCCTGATTAATAAAGAGACTAAGCCAAAAATAAAACGAATTAATGAATTTAGGTTAACTAGGTCAGGTTAATTAGACGAGTCATTAGACAACAGTGGTTTGTTCTTTAGTCAATTGAAAAATATTTATTTATTATATTAAATATATATTTATTTATCCTAGGAAATACTGTGAACATTTTTTTGTTTACCCTGTCAGACATTACTTGGTAAATATATATAAATAAAAAATGTATTTAAATGTCACAGGAGTGCTAATAATATTTGCCCTGAGCTGTATATTCAACAAAACCTACAGTCCACAGTAATCAATGCTCAATTGATTACAAAGTTTCCATGGCTACAATTAATTGCGTTCATTTTTGTATCACAGAACTGGCAACGCTAATTCACATGCCTTGTTTTGGTTCATTTGTCCATTCTAGCCTGTGTTCTCCTTATTGTGCATTAAAAATGTAGCATAACACACCAGTAGGAGGAGTGGCGATGGCTAATTTGTGAACACTTTACACTGATTTCTGCGATTGCCCAGGGCTCGAGGGCTGGGTTGGAATATAAACCGCAAGATGAGCAGTGTTTCCTTTGAGGATCTAGGAAGGCAAATCCCTACAGGGTAAAAGACTACAAACTACAGACATAAGCCTTACAGCTCAATATTACGGTTTGGTTAAGTGCCCAGAGTTGACAACTCTCTCATCTACGCCAGTCTGTGTGTGTGTGTGTGCATTCAGCAACAAACGCAGATATAGCAACAAATGAAGTGAAGAGCATTTGATGGGAAACTAGGGAATGGCACACAGGCACTAGAGAGGGTTTGCTTATCACTTCGCCATGTCTTTTTATTCAGGGGGAGCCTGCACTGTTACACAAGTGCCACTTCAATATTCCACTTGACAGCGGGTGTCGTTCCCTTGTGTGAGCTTCAAGCACATTCTGTACATTTATTTGTTGCACTTTTACATATATGCCAGAGTGACTTAATACCCATAGTGCCATTTGTGGTTGAAATTAAATCACTGACATGCAGGATAAAGTGCAGAACAGCAGCACAGCAAGAAGGTCGCTGGTTCAAGTCCTGGCTGGGCCAGTTGGCATTTCTGTGTGAAGTTTGTATGTTCTTTCCGTGTACATGCGGGTTTCCTCCGGGTGCTCCGGTTTCCCCTACACTCCATAGACATGTGGTGAAGTGAATAAATTAAACTGGCAGTAGTGTATGAGTGTGAATGTGAGAGTGTATGAGTGTTTCCCAGTACTGGGTTGCAGCTGGAAGGGCATCTGCTGTGTAAAACATATGCTGGATAAGTTGGTGGTTCATTCCGTCGTGGTGACCCCTGATGAATAAAGGGACTAAGCCGAAGAAAAATGAATGAATGTATGAATGAATGGTTAGGATTGTTGTTTAAATCTGAGACCAGTGCAAAAAAGATGATAAATGTAATAACTTTATGAATAATAATAATAATAGATGTTTTTTTTACAATTATATATTCAGTTTTTGGGCGTCACAGTGGCACAGTGGGTAGCACGATCGCCTTACAGCAAGAAGGTCGCTGGTTCGAGCCTTGGCTGGGTCAATTGGCTTTTTTGTGTGAAGTTTGCATGTTCTCCCTGTGTTCGTGTGGGTTTCCTCCGGTTGCTCCAGTTTCCCCCACAAGTCCACTTGCGCTATAGGTGAATTGGGTAAGCTAAATTGTCCGTAGTGTATGTGTGTGAACGAGTGTGTGTGGATCTTTTCCAGTGATGGGTTGCAGCTGGAAGGGCATCCTCTGTGTAAAACATATGCTAGATAAGTTAGCGGTTCATGAGGCGACCCCTGATACATAAAGGGACTAAGCCAAAAAAGAAAATGAATGAAGATTAAGTTTTTAAAATATATTTATTATTTAATTTCTTTTTTTTTATTATTATTGATTTAGAATATTACTAAACTTACATAATTTCTAAAAAGAAAAAGAGCAAAAACATTTTCAGTGAAATTTGTATTATAATTCCATTAACAGATATGTCAAATGAATAAAAAAATTTTGCTACACTATAAAACCCAACAGTCAGCTTTATCAAATGAAATGCGTGTAGTTAGCTTAAAATTAACTGAAAGTTAATTCTACTCATTTGAAAAGAGTTTTGAACTCAGTGTTGAAGGTAATAAGTTTAATAAATAAATTAAATATCTTTTTAACTTAAATGGAGTAAGTTCACAGTACTCACATAAATTAGTTTTTTAACTCAAATGGTTTGTAGCAATCGGTTTCCTCAAATGGTTTGAGTTGACTCAATAGGTTTTACAGTAGTAAGTTGGTTTGAGTTGTCTTCATTTATTGGGTTTTACCGTGTTCAAATTGCTTCATTTACTCAATTGGATTAAGTTCAGAGTACTTATTAGGACTAGTTTTTTTTTTACTTAAAAGGTTTGTTGCAATTGGTTTCCTCAAATGGTTTACTTTAACATTTTGGATTTTACAGTGTAGAAAATTTGATTTTAAATGTTACATTTTTAATTTATATTCTTACAATTTTAATGAAATATTCCATTTATTCAGCAAAAAAAAAGATATTATATATAATTGTACAAATATCAAAACAATACTGACTGATACTAGTGTTGTAATGATACTGGAATTTGGTACCAATCAGTGGGCGTTGCGGACAAGAGTGAAGAGGGTTGGGGAGTCGCAAAAGAAAGAGAAAGTACACAGCAAACTGGGGAGGAGAGGAGGGGAATCTGTTAAATGAGGTTCCGCTTCCGGCACAATATACTCAGTAAACAGTTTAAGTACGTGCTCAAACAGCGTTTAAATGTTAGCAGGAAATGGATGTTTTTAAAATCTCAGTAGCAATTGGTACCGAAATTCAGTATTGTGACAACACTGGCTGATACTAATTCAAATGATAATAATAAATAATATATTTATTAAAAAGTAATAATAAAACTGTGTTCCCTGTTTCTTTAATCCTTGACTTTTCTGGCTTTCATTTTTGTTCAAACAAAGGTTAGAAACTTTGTTTTACTACCACTTGTAATTATTTACCTCTTGCCTCTATGATGAATCATTTGTTGTGTCTGCTAAATTAATAAATGTAAATATAACCTTTTCAAATGCAAAAATAAAACGAAATAAATAAATAAACAGAAATGTCTGAAATGTTTCGGGCATACAAATGCATGCATAATCACTAAACTAAAAAAAAATTAATGGGTATCTGCAATTTTTACACATTTATTTGTAATTCGTAACTCGAATGTAAAATAGCATTAACCAAAACAAGGCCATGTGTTTGATCTACAGTATAAGAAATGCATCTACTTTCAGCTGTGCTTTGAAAAATAGTCAGCCATATATATATAAATATAAACAAGGTGGTCCAACATTTCCATATGAATCTAAATCACACTTACATATATGCAAACATACCCACAAACACAATAAAAACACGCATTCCCTCTGTGACACAGATTTAAGACTCTTGGTAGTGAATAACGACCCCTGCTCGCATGCAAAACTTCCTATAAAACACATCTAAAATTACGACGCCTGTGTTTTGTCTCCGAGCCATGGATATATTAGCCTGCAGAGGTTTTATATTGTGTTCCTATACTCCTGTGATAGAGAATCTTTTTACAAGACACCTACGAACAAAAAGCACGAGTGCGGCTCGTTGAAGAGGCAGTCCCACCGCATCAAGCGCTGGCATTGTCATATTTATTTTAAAGATAATTAATGTGCACAAAAGACTCCAGCCTACTTCATCATGCAGCGCCAGTCGAGAGCGGTCTCAGATCAATTTGTTACAATAAAGCAACAATACCTGCTGTCTGCAGGAATTAGCCGGGCTTATATCTGACCCCTCCACTGCGAGCGTATCGCATAGAGCCGCGCGCCAACAAAGACACGGACGAGACCCGGCTTTTCCCTCCAGAGCAGCCCAGAGAGAAATCCACAATGAGGCAGCAAGCTCGTCTATTCTAGAAAACGTGCGGCACATCAATCTTGCTCTTCTTCATTGTGATAGAGCCTCTCTACGGGTGTTTAGGAGAAAAGAAAAAAAAACGAGGGCTCATAAACATTCCACGACCTGCATCTTAACTAGGTGCCTTAGAAGCCATCGATGCACCTTGCCTCTCACAGTCTGGTGGGCAGCTGGTATTCTGATGCCCCTTGAACAGACACAGGTTGAGATTAGAAGGCCACGCTCAGCTGAGCGCACACAATATTTGATAAGGGCTTTTATCTGCCGCGCTGAGACCAGACTCTTGAATGAGGAGAGGTGGAAACAGAGGAACAAAAACGCTGTTGCATTATTTCTAAAACCTACAGAGGATCGACAACCGATAGCGGCTGCAGGAACTGAGAGGCATGTTGATGCACAATTTACGTCACATGACAGAGCTTATGATTGCTCATTTGGGGGGGGTTGAGAAGGTGAGGTGTCAGGTTCTTCTCTTGACATTGACCCTTTGACAAAAGATGATGCTCAAGAGAGGGGCTATCACATTAAAGGAGTCATTTACCACCAGAATGATTGCTCACCATTGACTTCCACTTCCAGTTAATGGACATCATTGACTTCCACAGCATTTTTTCCCCCCTACAATGGAAGTCAATGTTGACTATAAATGGTTCGGATGCCAATATTTTTTTAAATATGTTCTTTTGTGATCAACAGAACAAAGAAGCTTATAGATGTTTGGGACAAGTGGAGGGTGACTAAATGATGACTGGAAGTGAATTACTCCTTGAAAAGGAACCTCTTTCAGAATTCACTTTATGTTAACTGAACAGTGATGTGTATGTAAATAAGAAGTAATGTCTTAAAGGGGACGTATTACGCAAAAAAAAAAAATTACAACACAGTTGTGTGGCAACGGTGTGTGATTATAGCCAGCTTGTAATTTAAAGTGACTGAGGATCAGGATCGGAGCCTAAAAGGAGCCGTTTCAAAGAGTTATAAAACATTATTTGAGTAGTATTTTTAGATGAAACTTCACATACACACTCTAAAGACATTAGAGACTTATTTTTGCATATTGTAAAAAGAGGCATGGGTCGCCTTTAAGGCCCATGCACACTGTGACGATTATCACATGCATTTAAGACCTTGCAACCAAGGTAAACAAAGAGTAACTAATGTAAGTGTGCAGACCAATGTGCAAAACACCAGGCATAAAAGTATCAATGAAAATGCTTCTGGCTTGTTTTTGTTTAGATTTTTTGGTTTTCCTCACCACTGTCCGCAGGACTTGTGGAGCTGCACATCGATGGATTTGCTCTTCAGTGTTTGGACTTTCAGCAGTAAAAATTAAACCACACTGAACTGAACTAAACTGAACTTCAACTCTGAAAAACAGTTTAGCCTAGTACACAAAATTGCAGATAAAATAGGACTTGATGGTGAGTTTCATTAACTTAAATTTCTTTCATTGTACTTTTTTCCAGGTGTTTTTGTGCTGTAGCGGAGAAGGTTAAACAGAAGTGGAAAAGCTTATCTTAAAAACCTATAAGGAAAAAGCGTGCGGGTGACTTCTCTGCAACAAGTGAGTGTCAGAAGCGTAAATTTGCAAAGCCACCTTGTGTACTGGTATATTTCATGTTCTTCACTAAGAGTCATATAATATCATAGAGTGATTTTACATATTCACTCAGCTCATCTGCAGTAAAAATCACTTGGGCATGATTGTAGAAAAATATATCAAAAATGCTTGTGAAAAGCATGAGCTATAAATGTCCTGTTGTGCATGAGGCTTTACAGAATGCTGCTACTGATTTCCCCACTGTGGCGATTTGCCCAATTGGCATAGATCAGTAAGAATCCCAGCATTAAAGTAAGTAATGCAATCTTACTAACAGAGAATACATACTTTATTCAGTAAAAAACAGTGTGTTTCTGTACTTTAATTCATATAACAACCCTCAGGTACTTTATATTACGCTTGTCATTTTAATACACAAATCTAGAATAAGCTTTCACACATCTAAAATGTATTTCCCAGCTGTTTAAGATCACAAACATAACCAACTGTGTTTACGTGACCTTTGCGTGTTTGCTATATAACCTTCTGTGTATTTGACCGTTTAAGTGCTGTAAGACGCTGCAGAGAACTTTAAAAAGGCTAAAGAGGAGTTTAATACTCAAAGGCCACGCACTGTCTGACAGATGGCTTTCTCTACATTAGGATGTGTACGCTTACAAAATAGTATATCACAAATAAAGCTGAGAGGCTTTAAAATGCATGCAGATAGTAAACTTTCATGACGATGTGGGTTTGCAATGTCGTATGAGTGAGATAGACATTATAAAATCAAACTTGAGAATCTTGAGAGTATCTGGGACAGAAAATGCTGTGCCTTTTTTACTTCCAAAATATAATTAAATGATTTGTTTTGTATTTTGAGCTGAAACTTCAGATCCATTCTTAGGACACCAGAGATGTTTTTGTAAAAACAAAAAGGGCATAATTGATTTAAGCGAATTAACATCTACTCAATAGGTCAATTGATTTAAGGTGTAGGAGGTTGACGCACAAAAAAGATGCTAAAGATCACCAATTATCTGTCTTTTTAAGATGTGACGCGTGGGATATTGTTTCTGGGTATAAAACTTTACTCATTTGAATTTGGATACAGTTGAAAAATCTCAATATGCATTTATGTCTGGTGATTAATCATATTGATTCACATTAAAGTGAATCTTTTACACAATCATCTTGTACACTACACTCTGTACACCACTGCAGCATCCCAAACAGTGCCATTTTAAACATTTACACAAGATGAGTCACTGTCTGGATATATGAGATGGATATAAACATTGCGATCATGATTTTCAATCGTATCACAGCACACTGTAAACATATTAAGACAGTCTGTTGTTTGCTTTTGGCATCAGATAGAGCATTTGGACTGTGACGCGTGACATCAGACATAACACACGGATAGCGTCTATTGCTAGTGTGCCGACTGACTTCAGGAGAATAATGTTTACAAACAAATAGTTGGCCTCTGTTGCATATAATCCCACTCAAAACTCAATCGTAGGCAGGTCAGGTAACCAATGTCACCACTTTGGTTCCAGATGACTCACTCTGTGCAGGATTTAGACCGATGGTTCTGGCATGTGCATTAGCAAAGACACTAAGGGCCAAGGCCAATACCATCTATCATGCACACAGATCTTGCTAGCTGGCCCTTTAGGGTTAGGAAGGAACGAAGGAAGAAAGGAATGAAGGAAGGATGGTTTTTAATTTATTTTGAAGAAGAGCTTATGACTTACAGTAGTATGTTACAAAGGAATAAGGGAGGGAGGGAGGGAGGGAGGGAGGGAGGGATGGATGGATGGATGGATGGATGGATGGATGGAAGGAACAAAGGAAAGATGGCAGATGGATGGATGGAGATATGGATGAATGGATGTTTTTTTATTTATTTTAAAGGAGATCTAATGTCTTGCTGTTACAAAAGAAGATTGATGGATGCATGTCAATATAATTCGGAAGAAACCTTATTTCTTGGAATGTTCAAAAAGAGAATGGGTGGATGCATGGATGGATGGATGGATGGATGGACAGATGGATGGACGGACAGATGGATGGATGTTTTTTATTCATTTTGAAGGATACCTTATGTTTTGGTATGTTACAAAAGAAGATTGATGGATGCATGTCAATATAGTTCAGAAGAAACCTTATTTCTTGGAATGTTCAAAAAGAGGATGGATGGATGGATGGATGGATGGATGGACAGATGGATGGATGTTTTTTATTCATTTTGAAGGAGACCTTATGTCTTGGTATGTTATAAAAGAAGATTGATGGATGCATGAATGTCAATATAATTTGGAAGAAAGCTTATATCTTGGAATGTTCAAAAAGAGAATAGATGGATGGATGGATGGATGGATGGATGGATGGATGGATGGATGGATGGATGGATGGATGGATGGATGGATGGATGGTTGGATGGAAGGATGGATGGATGGTTGGGTGGATGGTTGCATGGATGTATGGATGGATGGATGGACGGATAGATAGATGTTTTTTAATCATTTTGAAGGAGACCTTATGTCTTCCTATGTTACAAAGGAAGATGGATGGACGCATGGATGCCAATATAATTTGGAAGAAACCTTATATCTTGGAATGTTCAAAAAGAGAATGGATGGATGAAAGGACGGACGGACGGATGGATGCATGGCTGGATGGATGGATGATAGATGTTTTTTATTCATTTTGAAGGTGATCTTATGTCTTGTTATGTTACAAAAGAAGATGGATAGATGCAGGGATGTCAATATAATTTGGAAAAAAAAATATTTCTCAAAGTTTTAAAAAAGAGAATGAATGGATGGATGGACAAATGGATGGATGGAGGGATGTTCATACTGTACATTTTGAAAGAAATGTATGTGTTACAAAAGAAGGTTTAATACATGGATGTTTATACATTTTGAAAGAAACCTCATACAACATGAGAGATGGATGAGTGTTTAATCATTTTTGAAAAAACCTTGTCTTGGTTAAAAATGACAAACTTGAAGATGGATGGATAGAATAATATAAATAAAAGTTGTATGGATTTATCTGAGTTTACAGTCATTTTGAATTTACCTCCTCATTTGACATTTAAAGAACAGTTCCGAATCGTTTTCTTAGTACTGAGTTCAATAAACTGAACTGTAATTTTAAAAGTATCCTCAATTCAATTCTGCAATAGTGCACAAGCATGGTCTTGAGTTTCAGGAAAATCCTTCAGTGATCTTTCCTGGATAAGAAGGGCATCTACTGAAAGTCAAATTCAGCTAAACCACTCAGGTGCCTCGGGGCTCTTCAGTTTATCTCATTTAAAGAAATTTTCTAGAAACATCTAAGAAAAAAGTTAAAACATAATTGAAGAACTCCATTAGGTCTCCAGAGCCATGAAAAGCAAGCTCCAAGCAATAAAAATTTCCTCAGGGAGGTTTCGCTCACCATTAGTTTAATTGTAGGTTATATAAGTTGAGATGCCAGGGAAAATTGTATTTTGAATGGTTGTCTCTCAGTACTGAAAAATAGAAGTATCTTTTTGGAAGGGTCAGCATCCTACCCTTGAGAGACATGTGGTTTAATCATAACTCAATCAATACTAAAAAAAAAGAAAAGAACTCAACCGCAATCCCTGCATTTATGTGTCATTCCAATCTTATGAATGCAGTTCTGCCGATTACAAATCACAAGACTGTGAACTGCCTCGGGTTCATATTGGTTTTTCAATGAATGCATGTAGTCTCAATACAATTCACAGCCAGTGAGATTGAAGGAAATTTCAATAGTGAATCACCAGTAGTCAAGCATTTCTTCACTCTATAGGCCAAAGCTTTTAAAGCCACTTTTTATGAGTTATTTTTATAATATGAACCATAATGTTGCTCCAAAGATGACCTTGACATTAGTAAGGTATTAGTGAAAATTAAACAACATGAAAGCTTTTGAAACTAAATGTTCATAGACATAGAAAACTAAGATATGAATGCAGCATGTGAGAAGACTAATCTGAATAGCAGAGGGATTTCAAAGGTTTTGCAGTCACTGTTAATTCCTTGGACCTTTGAAAAACCTGATTTCTGATCTCAACTTGGTAACCAATATATCATTACTTTTTTAGAACTACTTTTAAATGGATAGTTGACCCAAAAATAATACAAACATATAATTAGATTACTAATATAGATCACAACCTTTTTCACATAAAAATTGAAGGTTTTTAGCCGAAACTGTGGTTCTTTCAAAATCTAGTGGATATTTGAGAGTAGAAAAACATACACAGGCAAAAAATGTATAATCAGACGAAAGAAAGAAAGAAAGAAAGAAAGAAAGAAAGAAAGAAAGAAAGATGGATGGAAGGAAGCCTTGATATAAATGGATAGAAGAAAGAAAAAGAATGGATGGATGGAAGGAAGGAAGAGAGAAAGGATGAATGGATGGTGAGAAGCAAAAAAAGAAGGTTGGATGTATGGATCAACGGATGGAAGGATGGAAAGAAGGAAGGCAGTAAGGAAGGATGGATGGATGGAAGAAAGACAGGATGAATGGAAGGAAGGAAGGTTGGAAAGATGGATGGATGAATGGATGGGTCAACAGATTGAAGGATGGAAAGAAGGAAGGATGGATGGATGAATGGAAGAAAGGATGGATGGATTAATGGAAGGATGGATGGATGGATGGGTGGATTTTTAATCATTTTGAGGAAGACCTTATGTCTTGGTATGTTACAAAAGCACATGGATGTATGGATGGATGGATGGATAGATGGATGGATGGAGTGAAGGTAGGAAGGTTGGATTGAAGTATGGATGCTTTTTTCATTCATTTTGAGGACAACCTTATGTCTTCATATCTACAAAAGTGGGTGGACGGATGGATGGATGGATGGATGGATTAATGGAAGGATGGATGGATGGATGGATTTTTAATCATTTTGAGGAAGACCTTATGTCTTGGTACAGTATGTTACAAAAGCAGATGGATGGATGGATGGAAGGTTGGATTGAAGGATGGATGCTTTTTT